>PIJE02000020.1:322092-500242 GCA_002895965.2 Coryphaenoides rupestris
AGCCTTGTTAGACTCGGGCAGCGTCGTGACATTGGTACGACCCGAATACGCTCGCCTCCCCCTACTGACCGAAAAGGTGGCAGTGACCTGCATCCACGGGGAGACGAGGGAGTACCCAACCACACAGTTAGATCTCCACACCACCCGGGGACGGTATAGTGGACCCACAGGGGTTGTGGCCGACCTTCCCGTCCAGATCCTCATCGGACGGGACACCACAGTTTTTTCGGGGTTATGGTCCAGCCTGGCGGACGGACAAACAAAGACCCACAAAAGGAGGAACCCCCCACCGAAGACCCCCACCGAAGACAATGTTAAGCACGATGGGTCCACCGAGCCTCTCTCGGACGGGGCGGTCATCGGGACGCCCGCCGAGAACCCCTACGAGACTGTGAGGGAAGACGAGGAGAGCCACCAGGAAGATGGAGACGCCCTTGAAGACCTCTTCCCCCAAAACCCCGAAGACCAAATCTGCCGGACCCCCTGGCCCGGAGATTTGGGACGGCTCAGTTAGAGGACACCAACCTCACCAGCTCCCTCCAGCAGGTGTCAATGGCAAACTCGTCGACGGGGTAAGAGCGCTGCTATACCCTCACTTTGCTAGCAAAAATGACCTGCTATATCAAGTGATAATGAAGGCGGGGGCACCACTGGTGCTGCTACTGGTACCCCGCCCTTTCATCTCCTCAGTTCTCCAGCTAGCCCATACCCACATACTGGGTGCCCACCTGGGCGTTGAGAAGACACTGAAGAGGATAAAAGCGAGGTTTTACCGGCCCGGGTTGAATAAAGCAGTGGAGGACTATTGCCGGAGCTGTCCAGACTGCCCACAGGTGGCGCCGCACCCTCACCATTGTAACCCCCTTATACCTGTGCTAATTATCTCGGTCCCCTTTCGTAGAATAGGTATGGACCTGTTTGGACCCCTCCCCCGGAGCAGCCGCGGACATCAATACATCTTGGTGATCCTGGACTATGCCACCCGGTACCCGGAGGCGATACCACTGCAGACGATGGCCACCAAGGGAATTGCCAGGGAACTGCAGCTGCTGTTCTCCAGGGTAAGAATACCGGATGAACACTTAACAGACCAGGGCACGCCATTCATGTCCCGGATTATGAGGGACCTCTGCCAGTTAATGAAAGTCACACAGCTGCGGACATCGGTGTATCATCCGCAGACAGACGGTTTGGTGGAGAGGTTCAACCAAACACTAAAGAGGATGTTAAAAAAAACAATGGAGGCAGACGGGCGGAACTGGGACCAGCTACTCCCCTTCCTGTTATTCTCCTTTCAGGAGGTCCCCCAGGCCTCCACAGGGTTCTCCCCGTTTGAGCTCCTGTACGGGAGGCGGCCCCGTGGACTCCTCGATCTGGCCAATGAGGCCTGGGAGAGCCAGCCCTCCCCATAGAACCATGGTGGAGCACGTTGAGGAGACGAGAGAGCGGATGGCGAATATATGGCCCATCATCCGGGAACACATGGCCGAGGCCCAACAGGCACAAGCCCTGGTCTATAACCGAGGGGCCCAACCCCGGGAATTCGCCCCCGGAGACCGGGTGCTCGTATTGGTGCCCACCTCTGAATGCAAGTTCCTCGCTCGGTGGAACGGCCCCTACGAGGTGATAGAAAAGTTGGGGACCGTAAATTATTGCGTGCGGCAGCCCGGACGACGACACCCCACGAAGGTATATCACATCAATTTACTAAAGAAATGGGTCGTTCGGGATGCCCTAATGGTGCAGCCCAATAGTCCTGGTGCCGAAACCGGACGGCTCTATCCGGTTCTGTAATGATTTCCGGCAACTTAACGCCATCTCAAAATTCGACGCCTACCCGATGCCCCGGGTAGATGAGATCATAGAGAGAATAGGAAAGGCCAGGTTTATCACCACCCTGGACCTGACAAAAGGGTATTGGCAGGTGGCCCTGGCCCCCGAAGCCCGAGAAAAGACGGCGTTCGCCGCCCCAGAAGGCCTATTCCAATACAAGAGACTCCCGTTTGGGCTACACGGAGCCCCCCCAACGTACCAGCAGTTGATGGACCGGGTCCTTAGACCCCGCCGAGAATACGCAGCAGCTTACTTAGACGACATCGTCATTCACGGGGAGGAGTGGGGGACCCATATGCGCTGCGTAGACGCCATTCTGCATGCGTCGACGTCACTACCACAAGTCGACGCCTACCGGGAGACGTCGACGCGTCATTGACCACGTGATTTCACACTTTAAGAATATATATTTTTTATATTATTATTTCTTTTTAAGATATTTGGCAGGACTTGGCGCAAATGTGGTGGCCGGTGGGGGGGAAAGGGGTGCCCAATACGTCGATCGCGATCGACCGGTCGATCGCAAAGGAAGTCCGGGTAGATTGCATGCCATAAAAAAATGTTTTTATGTTATCATTCATCGGATGAATGATAACAGAATTTAGTGGGGACGCTGGGGACATGTCCCCACCAATATCCAACGATATCCATCCACCCCCCCTCCCGGATCAGAACCGCCAAGTAACCGAGCCCCCTCCCCTTTATATGAAGTATACTCGGGATATTTAGCATTTAGCATTTTTAGTGTAGGTAGATCATTTTGGCTTGGTCATTTTAAAAGTAGCTCGCAAGTTGAAAAAGTGTGGGCACCCCTGAGCGATTTCGAGCGGCTGTTTGCGCAGAGGATACCCGTGCTTTTTTTTTTTTGGACAGCCCATTCGGTCTCTGGGTTTTTTGCGTGTGTATGTGATGACGTCATCAACGACGCGTTACGTCGACTTTATTGATAGAAAAGTCGACTTGAAAAAATCAGAAGTCGTGCAACCCCTACAACATGCATCTCTAAATGCCTGGCTGACATCAGCAAATGGATGACTGCCAATCACCTGAAGCTTAACCTAGACAAGATTGAGCTCCTCTTCATGCTGGGGAAAGACTGCCTTCAGATGGACCTACTTGTCACAATTGAGGACATCAAAGTCTCCCCTTCACCGACTGCAAAAAGTAATGTTTATTTTAACGGAAATGGTGTTGCATTGAACACCCTGTTGTGTTGAACAAGCGTTACAACAGTGGTAGCTGAAAAGGCCTATATGTGCTATTTTTGCCTGAAGTCGGTTTACATTTGTGTTTAAAATACATTTGATGCTGTCGCAACTGAACAATGGAAAAGACAGAAGACAGAAGACATTAGTCTTCTTATGTAGAGTTTATATCCACGTCACTGCTGATTGGGTAACACCTCTGACACACCCACCAAAGAGAAAACGTGGAAAAAGCTTGCTTCAGATTGTTTTCAACCGTGGTCGTGGCCTCACGTTTTCAGATTGAATTTGCTCCAGGGAAAAACGAATTATATGTATTAGATTTGATTCATTCCTATGACTTGTTTTTAATGCTTATTCGATGTATAAACATCTCTAAATTACATACTTGAGAAACAAAAACCTTGTGACCTTTTAGACCTTTTTATGTATTACATGTAAATGAGCAAAGTCAATTTTAGTCAGATACAATTACAATAACAATTGTAGTCTCAAAGAGTGTCACAGGTTAACATTGAAATGGATTAGAAAAATCTCTTAGATTTACTGTTTATTATCTAAACTGAAATGGGGGTACGTGTACCCCTAGGGCTACTTTGAAGGACTGCAGGGGGCACTTGGAACATGTTTTAATATCGGTTATGAACAATTGTAAAATACTTCCACCTTAAGAAAATGAACAAATACCACTGTAATACAATTTAGTAAATCTGAACAACAAGTTCACAGTAACAAGTTTGGTAAATCTCTCCAATAGGAGCATATCAACTATAAAGGGGTACTTAGCTGAAAAAATATCTTAGAGGAGGTACATTAGTAAAAAAAAAAAAGTGAATCACTGATCTAGACATTGTTGTCCATTAAATAACAATACTCAAAATGTGAAATAATGGTGTGGAAAGAGGCTAGCATTCAGTCAGCAGAATCACGGCCCACCTCAGCTGTAGGCTCGTAAAACACCAGAGTGCTTGGATGAGTCATCACACTTAGTGGACTGCATTGTTACCTCCACAGAAAGTCAAACTCAAATATTCACGTAAGAATACTTCCACGGCAACAAAATATTCAAATGCACACAAACTAAAAAGTTAATTCCTCGGGCAGTATATGCATATGCACATACTTTCTAACAAACACACACACACACACACACACACACATGCACGCACACACACACACACACACTAAGTGATACACACACATACATCTCCATTTACATTTTCATTTTACATTTAGGACATTAGGCAGAGGCTTTTATCCAAAGCAACTTACATTTGTTGAAAGAGACAGCAATATATTGCTGTGGTACATAAAATAAGTATAGAGCAGGTTTCAAGCATTCATAATTGTAATTGGTTCAGCTTATAATTAATAATTATCAAAGAAAATGATGAATTATTCATTTATTAATCTGAAATAATAATAATAATAATAATAATAATAATAATAATTTGCCCTCACCCGTAAACAAGACCCCAAGAAGAACTCATTCGCTTCTAACACTAATATCAAAACAATAAAATGGGATGTATGCACTTGCTTAGCAAAAGAGGATAGAGTACAAGGGAGAGAAGCATACACAGATCTGACGATACTGGATGGGAATCCACTTGGACTTTAGACCAAAAATAAACAATAACAGGAAACACACTATCACACAGTTATATCTAACTCTGCCCAGATATCTGCCTTACGTACATACACACACACACACACACACACACACACACACACACACACACACAGCAAAATAACATTACACTATCTGTGTGATGGCGTAATCATATTCTGCTGTAATCATATTGAACCTCCAGTTAAAAAAAGACAGTGATGCAATTGGGGTGACGTAAGGATGAATGGATTGCCTTTCTATGCCATTTTTTGCCCAAATTCAGCCCTAAAACGTGTGTCTCACCGTCACCCGTGCACACTCACATTGACACTCCACAAGCAAACTGACAGTTAGGACACAGGTAGTCTCACAAATCAGATCCAAAACTGCCAATTATGTGCATATAGATCCCCACATCCAGCATAATGATTGGTCGAGACAAATATGAAGTGAAAGAAAGTGAAATGTCCCATTTACACAGATTTGAGCTTGTCTGCCATCAGACTTTAGATTATGGAGGCAGGGTTCTGTAAGCGTGCAACTGGCAAACAGCGAAGACAAACTCATAGTTGTAAACTTCTGCTGGTGAGAGGACAATCTAAAAACATCCTGTCCCGACACCACTGTTTTTAGGAAAAGTCCACTGTCCACCGTTGAAATACACTTATGACTCCACCTCGTTGACTTATTTGGTTTCCGGCCCAGGCTTGGAGCCGTCTCTCCCCCAGATGTCATAGGACTGCTGGATCACAGATGAGGACTTGGGTGAGCGTCTTAAGGAGGTCCTGTTCCACTCTGCTGCTGCTGCTGAGGCTGCTGTACAACACCTCAGTCGAGCTGCAAAATGATGTGTTGATTCAGATGACTCCTGTAATAATGCATGGGCCCGAGCTAGGAGGCTACAATCTATTAAACTGAGTGAGTCATGTTGTAGATGTTGTAGTTAGTAATTGTGCATAGACCAGTGGCAATCGTTGGCTCAGGTATTGTAACAGATGCTGTTCTTAACTGGAGCGACTGCAGTATAAACTAACATTTCTAGAAGTTCATGATCAACATTTTCCCATTAGTACAAAAATGGCACAGCCAAATGCCAGTATGGTTCACAGTAATATGTAAAAAAAGTCAAAATTCAAGTTCATGCAAGGATATTCTTTTTAAAAGCTACTTAGCGTCACTGGTTTAGTTGAGCGACTGAACGTAATCCTGTGAGATTAAAAGCAGTTCTGTTGCTTCAACAGTGCCAGTGGGAGGCTCATTTAGACAGGGAGAACTTGGTTGCTCAATGTGTTTGTGAAAACTAGAGTCTAATCTATTCCATTTTGTGTTCCTTTTTGTCCGTGTTTTTGTTTCATACTGGCACCATTTTTTCTGGAGCAATTTGCGGGGGCACCTTTGCGGATATTTTTAATTCAAACAAAAACACAACATTGGTGTCCAACAAAGCACTCCCCAGCCTATCCACCCCAAATCAACCACACAATTTAGTTATCACCTGCAAACACAGGGCTGTGAATATGCACCCACAAACACACACACACACACACACACGCACACACGCACACACGCACGCACGCACGCACGCACGCACGCACGCACGCACACACACACACACACACCACACACACACACACACACACACACACACCACTTTATAAAAGGAGAATTACCACCCAGCAAGAACAAGAACGTGCTTGAATGCTGTCAACTGTGTGCACTGGCACTTATTGACATGCACAAGCACAGACGCCATCATAAGTCCACACCAACGTCAAGTCAAGCACATACACACTAGCACACACAGATTGCTTATCTTGGCTGATCTCAGGATAGAGATTAATTGGTAGGGGTCTCCTAGTGTGTGCTGGGGCATGGCTGCTCAGGCTCCGGGAGAACATTAACAAGCATGACCAAATACTTAATAAGACCCAGTGACTGTTAAACAATGAAGACTGCAGAAGTCTGTAGTTCAGAGAAGATGATGTAAGCATCAACATTCAGTCCATTCAAATACAATTCAATCAGGAGAGACTAGTACTTAAATGAAGCACAACATTTATTGATGACACATTTGCAATGCACAACACATTTGGCAATTAGACACCATCAAATTATTTTTCATGGAAACGATGAATCCATTGAATGGAAGTGCTTGCCCTGGAGGACGCCTTCTCTTTAGACAGGTGGCACTTGGTCCTGAAGGGGAAGGGGATGGAGGAGGGCTGCAGCGATTTGCAATTTGAATAAGAGATTGTACTCCTGTTTGAAGCATGAGGTCCTGATTGGCTGAGACACGATGGGGAGGGGCCAGCAATGACAGTGTAGGAATTAGGAACCCAGACATAGATCGATGCGAAATATGAGGGGAATGTAAGTCTTCCTGATCGAACTTATGCTTTAGCCCCATTTGTATATGGGAGTAGTATGATCCAGGTGTTGCCAGGTGGTGCTAGGTGTTGCCAGGTGTTGTTAGGTATTGCTAGGTCCAGCTGTTGCTCCGGTCCATTCAAATACAATAGTATATGGCAGTATTATGGTCCAGGTGGTGCTAGCTATTGCCAGGTGTTTCTATGTGTTGCCAGGCGTTTCTATGTGTTGCCAGGTGTTGCAAGGTGTTGCCAGGTGTTCCTCAGTCCAGGTGTTGTTTCAGGCCATTTAAATACAATAGTATATGGTAGTAGTATGGTCCAGGTGTTGCCAAGTGTTTCTAGGTGTTGCCGGGTGTTGCCAGGTGTTGCTTGCAATGAAAAATCCTTCTGTTTTGTGTGGTTCGAAGAAACCAACAATTGAGCATTGGACTGTCGGTGGAAACCGGAAGAAAGACAAGTGAAAGTGAAATGCTTCCCAGAAGTGTGAGGTAGACAGCCAACCCAGGTAGGACAGCACATCTTGAGCCATAAATGCCGAAACGGGTACTGGCTCTCCATCTGCAGGCTCTTCACCGAATATTGCCCACTATGGCAGTGGGTTTTCTTTTGTATCAGTGGGCCGAGGTGAGGTGTACAGTGAACTGGTCAGTTTAAACCCTAATAAATCAAAGGGTGAAGATAATGTAGATCCTTCCCTCTTTCGCCTCAGTGATGATTTGCTTGCAGCACCTCTAGCTCACATTTTTAACCTTTCATTGGCATCAGGTAAAATTCAGAAAATCAGGAAATCTGCACAGGTTATCCCATTGCGTAAAGATGGTGATCCTAGTGACTTAGATAACCACCGTCCGATCTCAAAACTGCCCTATTTAGCAAAAAACCCTAGAGTTCCTCTCAGTAAATTCTCAACTGAGACGATTTCTAGAATCAAAAAACATATTACTGCCAGAGAAATCAGGATTGGATCAAGTCGTAGCACAACAACAGCTGCATTATGTGTACTTAACAATATTTTTGAAGCCTTGGACAATCATCAACACTGTACTTCTACTCCCCCTCATCCAAAAAACGAAAACCCCACCATCCCACTGTCCCCACACCTCCCCAGTGTGGCCAGCCAACCCCTCTCGCCCTCCACCCTGGAGACCGAGCCCCGGCTGCTGCCTTTGTTGGCGGAGGTGTTTCCAGGTGCGGGAGTTGCCAGGCGTTATGCAGTGAAAAATGAAAAGTGCCAATGCTCAGCGGAATGTGCAGAAGAACACTAAAGACAACTTTAATTGGAGGGATCAGAAGTCAAGTCCCCTTAACGTTAGTATAGGTGTACCACAAGAGTCCATTCTTGGTCTTCTTTTATTCACCATATTCTGTATATTAACAATGCCACCCTAAATTGTAATGTTCATTTTTATGCAGATGGCACTATGTTATATGTCACTGGCTCCTCTCTAAACCTGGCCATTGCAAATCTACAGTCTGCTTTTGATACATTTCAGATCTCTCTCATCAAACATAAGCTTGTTTTAAATTCTGGCAAAACAAAATGTATTCTATTCTCAAGGTCACCTAAGAGTATCCAGCCTACTGCATATATCCAAATGCTTCAGGGTTCTGAAATCGAAATTGTTGAATGTTATAAATACTTGGGACTCTTAAGACTCTTAAGACACCTATCAAGCAAACTGAAGGTCAAAAATCGATTTTTGTATCGAAACAAAATCTCTCTGTAATAATGATTTAAATATGGACAACTAAGTGGTTCAGATATTTTGGCTAGTAAAAAACTGAAGGGCTTTCCATTCCCGCTTGAAAATATGGGATAAAAAGCTGCATATTAATACAGGGAACTGACTTACTCAAAAAATGGTAATGTGTAGTAAGTCACACTGCAATTAGCGACTACTACAGCAATCACAATGAGAAACCGTCATTTAGTTTATCTTTAGTTAATATTTCTTTTTACGAAAATCCATCCATCCATCCATTCTCCCCAGCCACACTCTCTAGTTCCGCCTGGGGGGGTCCTGAGACGTTCCCAGGCCAGACAAGATATGTAATCCCTCCAGCGAGTTCTGGGTCTGCCCCGGGGTCTCCTCCCAATTGGACGTGGCCGGAAAACCTCCAAAGGCAGGTGCCCGGGGGGCATCCTAATCAGATGCCCGAACCATCTCAGCTGACTCCTTTCGATGCGGAGGAGCAGCGGCTCTACTCCGAGCTCCCTCTGGATATCTGAGCTCCTCACCCTATCTCTAAGGCTGAGCCCAGCCACCCTGCGGAGGAAACTCATTTCGGCCGCTTGTATCCGCGATCTCATTCTTTCGGTCACTACCCAAAGCTCGTGACCATAGGTGAGGGTTGGAACGTAGATGGACCAGTAAATCGAAAGCTTCGCCTTCCGGCTCAGCTCCCTCTTCACCACAACGGACCGGTACAGCGCCTGCATCACTGCAGACGCTGCACCAATCCGTCTGTCCATCTCCTGCTCCATTTTGCCCTCACTCATGAACAAGACCCCGAGATACTTGAACTCCTTCGCTTGAGGCAGCAACTCACTCCCAACCCGGAGGGAACACTTCACCTTTTTCCGGCAGAGAACCATGGCCTCAGACTTGGAGGTGCTGACTCTCATCCCGACTGCTTCACACTCGGCTGCAAACCGCCCCAGTGCATGCTGGAGGTCACGGTCTGATGTAGCCAACAGAACCACATCATCTGCAAAGAGCAGAGATGCAATTCTGAGGTCCCCAAACCGGACACTCTCCTCACCTCGGCTGCGCCTTGAGATTCTGTCCGTGAAGATCATGAACAGAACCGGTGACAAGGGGCAACCTTGGCGGAGTCCAACACCCACTGAGAACATGCTTGACTTTGTGGCGAGAATACGGACGCAGCTCGCACTTTGTTCGTACAAGGACCCGTACACGTACCAACGGCCCCGGTACCCCGTACTCCCGTAGTACCCCCCACATGATTCCCCGGGGGACACGGTCATAGGCCTTCTCCAAGTCCACAAAGCACATGTAGACTGGATGGGCAAACTCCCATGCGCCCCCCAACAACCCTGCGAGGGTAAAGAGCTGGTCCACTGTTCCACGGCCAGGATGGAATCCGCATTGTTCCTCCTGGAGCTGAGGTTCGACAATCGGCCGGAGCCTCCTTTCCAGCACCCCTGGAATAAACTTTCCCGGGGAGGCTGAGCAGTGTGATACCCCGATAGTTGGAGCACACCCTCCGGTCCCCTTTTTGAAAATGGGGACCACCACCCCGGTCTGCCATTCCACAGGTACTGTCCCCGACCTCCACGCTACATTGACTAGGCGTGTCAGCCACGACAGCCCGACAATGTTCCTGAGCCTTCAGCATCTCAGGGCGAATCTCATGCCACACCTGGCGCCTTGCCACTGAAGAGCTTTTTGACTCCTTCAGTGACCTCTACCAAGGATATGGGTGAGACTTCCCCCGAGTCTTCAGACACTGCCTCTTCCACAGAGGACGTACTGGTCGGGTTCAGGAGCTCCTCAAAGTATTCTTCCCACCGCCCGACAATATCCTCAGTCTGGGTCAGCAGTTCTCCTCCCCGACTGAGCACAGCCTGAGCCAAGCCCTGCTTTCCCTTCCTGAGTCACCGGACAGTTTGCCAGAACCTCCTTGAGGCCAACCGAAAGTCCTGCTCCATGGCCTCCCCGAACTCCTCCCACACTCGGGTTTTTGCTTCAGCAACCACTGAAGCTGCGGTCCTTTTGGCCTCCCGGTACCTGTCTGCTGTTTCAGGAGACCCCTGGGCCAACCAGGCCCGAAAGGCCTCCTTCTTCAGCCTGACGGCTTCCTTCACCGCTGGTGTCCACCAACGGGTTCTTGGGTTGATGCCACGACAGGCACCGACAGCCTTTTGACCACAGCTCCGAGCTGCAGCCTCTACAATGGAGGCTCTGAACATGGCCCACTCAGGTTCCATGTCCCCAACCTCCCCCGGGATGCACGAGAAGTTCTTCCGGAGGTGGGAGTTAAAGACCCTACGGACAGGGGCTTCCACCAGACGTTCCCAGTTCACCCTCACTACACGTTTGGGTTAACCAGGTCTGTCTGACAGCCTCCCATGCCATCTGATCCAACTCACCACCAGGTGGTGATCAGTTGACAGCTCTGCTCCTCTCTTCACCCGAGTGTCCAAAACATGCGGCCGCAGATCTGCTAATACAATTACAAAGTCGATCAGCGACCTTTGGCCTAAGGTGGTCCGGTACCAGGTACACTTGTGGACCACCCTATGTTCGAACATGGTGTTTGTTATGGCCAGTCCATGACTAGCACAGAAGTCCAATAACAAAACACCACTCTGGTTCAGATCGGGCAGGCCGTCCATCCCAATCACTCCCCTCCAGGTTTCTCCATCATTGTCCACGTGTGCGTTGAAGTCCCCCAGTAGAACTATGGAGTACCCGGATGGAACCCTTTCCAGGATGTCACCCAAGGACTCCAAGAAGGCCGGATACTCTGAGCTGCTGTTTGGTGCGTAGGCACACACAACAGCGGCGCTCAGCCGGGGACTTGCGCGTATCCCCACACCCACCTGGCGCCTCACACCCTGGGCAACTCCGGAGAAGTAGAGGGTCCAGCCCCTCTCCAGGAGTTTGGTTCCAGACCCGGTGCTGTGCGTGGAGGTGAGCCCAACCATATCTAGTTGGTACCGCTCCACCTCCTGCACCAGCTCAGGCTCCTTCCCCGCCAGTGAGGTGACGTTCCACGTCCCTAGAACCAGTCGGCGATGACGGGGATCCGCATGCCCAGGACCCCGCTTTTGCCTCCCGCCCGGTATACAATGCACCCGACCCCAATGACTCTCCCTGCAGGTGTTGAGCCTACAGGGAGGTGACTCCACGTTGTCTTTTCGGGCTTGGCCCGGCCGGGCCCCGTGGATCCAGGCCCGGCCACCAGACGCTCGCCGACGAGCTCCCCTCCCAGGTCTGGCTCCAGAAGGGTTCCCCGGTTTCCCTTGTCCGGGCGAGGTGACTGTTCTTTCCGGGCGTCTTTTCATGCGGTCTTTGAATCGCTCTTAGTCTGGCCCCTCCCCTGAGATCACTTTGCCTTGGGAGACCCTACCAGGGGCTAATGCCCCGGACAACACAGCTCCCAGGGTCACGGGGGCGCCCAAACCCCCCCACCATGATAAGGTGGCGATTCTTTGGGGGGGTTAAAGAAAATCAATCATGTAAATCATGTAATTTCACTTTTCAATGACTTCTCATTTGTAGTAAGTAACAAACTCTAATGTGGAGTTAATACAGTCACCAGAATAAGAAAGGCAATTTTATATTCTTTTATATTCCCCTTCTAAAACAGGTCGTTTCTTATTAATGTGTGTTTGACAAGGTGTAAAGGTGATTATAGGCTATTCATTTTCGGGGGCTGGTATGTCAAGCCAACAACCATTAATGTGTAATTTGCAGAGGATCCCTTACTCAGGCCGTAGGTGAAATGTGTAACTTGCAGACGCTCCCTTACTCAGACCATAGGTGAAATGTGTAATTTGCAGACTGTAGCCACTGAAGGAGAGTGCCGTGAAGCATTTCTCTGATAAATATTGGTAGCGACAAGAAATATTGTTGTTTTCTTTTGCTGCATCATATAATAGTGTACTTTCTATGACCTAGACATCAAACCAAATAAACCCAAGTGGATTTTCCTGGGCCAGTAGTGGGCCCATTTGTTCTTTATTCAGGGGGGGCAAAGTGAATTAAAGTAAAGAAGTTTACACCAACTACTGAGACATATCACGAACCTTCATGAAGTTTCAAAACCAATTTTTATAATTTGAATTGCCTACAAATAGGGTGACAACTGGGGTGGCAGCTGCCACCTCTGAAAAATGCCTTGCCACCCCAGTTGTCACCCTATTTGTAGGCAATTAAAATTATAAAAATTGGTTTTGAAACTTCATGAAGGTTCGTGGAACCACCATTGCTCTGATGTCACTTCAACATTTTAAAAGGTTGTACTGTATTGGCAATCACACTTGAATTTGCTTTTCTTAACAGTGAAAAATGTATAATGTGTGTCTGTGAATTATCTGTGTGACTGTTTAAACTGTATATGTTTATGTTTGTACACAGGACTCTCTCGAAAAAGAGATCCAGATCTCAATGAGACGACCTGTTAAAATAAAGGAATAAATAAATGAAGACACATGTTGGAACTTGAGAGAGGATGTCTCTCAAACAGAGGGGAGGATGATGAAATGCAATGCCCTGGAAAAGCAATCCGCGAAGACTAGGATAATGGTATTCCTAGTGGCCGGTACGGCAATAACAGTCAATTTGTAGCTGATAGAGGTGAGAGCAAGGCACCCCACTTTGGACTCTGGTGGCTTTTTCATTCACAGCTTGATTAGACATACTGCACTACAGGGCTTCCTGCCCCGTAGTCCATGGTAACAGTGATCAGGTCACCAAGCGCCTGTTGTATGTTATCACTGTTGTGTGTTTACTCTGTTGTTGTGAGTTTACTCTGTTGTTGTGTGTTTACACTGTTGTTTTGTGTTTACTGTTGTTGTGTGTTTACTCTGTTGTTGTTGTTGTATGCTTACTCTGTTGTTGTGTTTACACGGTTGTTGTGTGTTTGCTCTGTTGTTGTGTGTTTGCTCTGTTGTTGTGTGTTTGCTCTGTTGTTGTGTGTTTGCTCTGTTGTTGTGTGTTTGCTCTGTTGTTGTGTGTTTGCTCTGTTGTTGTGTGTTTGCTCTGTTGTTGTGTGTTTACTCTGTTGTTGTGTGTTTGCTCTGTTGTTGTGTGGTGACACTTTCCCCACCACACTATCAGCAAGAGTTAAGAGTTGTTTCGCACAAGTGCCACAAAGCAAGAATACCGGTAAAGTGTATAGGCACTGGACAGTTGCATGTCATCTTGCTTATTAGCAATGACGGCAGAACTCTGAATAAAAATGCGGAGTTTTGGGTGCTGGAGTCTAGTAGTACAGCGACATTCTATATTTCTAATCGATGCCACTTTGATAGGCAGTGTAAGTGTGTCGGCAGTGTAAGCGAGGCTTGTATCACCATGGGTGTGTGAAAGTATCCTGAACACGTGTGCTACCCAGATGCTGACGTGGTCCGCCTTGTGAGCCATGGGCCAACTATGTCGTGCAGGGATGTGAATAATAAATGAATGGGTGATGAGCTTCTTCTAAGTACAGAATCTGCTGCTTCCTAGCTCTCCGGTATGCCTTCCTCTTTACCAAACACAACTAAACAATGATTCATGACATGACCTGCCCTTCAGAGAAAGAGAGAAAGGAGCTGAACTACCCTCTGCCACAGAGTCAAGGGTTGATGTCACAGATCCTTCATTGGCTCTTGGTCACACATTGTCTGTCTCTTCAAGTCTATTTGAGCTTTGTCTATTGGATTCACTCACATACACATGGTCCAAAATGAACGAGAACATCATTTCAGTTTATGTAGTACAAAGTGCCAACTAGTTTTCGGAAGTTACACCCACCCACCCACACACACACATAAACACACACAGTCCCATACACACACACAACAAGCAATTAGTCATGACTTTGAAACGTTATGGTGAGAGAAAGCAGTCATCAAAAGCATTGGCCACTTTAATTTCAATCTGGGGTGGCAAAACAAATATTTTAATTGCATTTCCATCTCTTATAAAAGACAAAAAACAGGAAATTACGACACTTCTGGGATTTAAATACATTCTAGCATGTACTTACGTGTTAACTTGCTGCATGGTGAATGGCAGTTAAGCCGTTAGCAAAGCTGAGAGCAGTATAATTATAGTCTCCCTAGGCAGTCTCCGTAGGCAAATAAGTAGGCATGTCTGTCTGCAGCTTTTTTCTTTGTTCTTTTTAATTGTTTTGCAAGCCAGAGGACCACTAGCCAATCGTAGCACAGGACCATTCTTTTTGAGGCAGAAGGATCAAAATGCTGAAGCGATAAATTACCATGTTGTAGCTGTGGTACAACAGCAGCTGTCTTCCATCTAGGGCTGTTTGAGGATTTGTATTACACTCCACGTGTTCTTAGTATAAATGTTAAATATAAAAATTATGATGATCGATATCTGGGGATATCTCTAGTCAATAATTCAGGTGGTTTATTTAGCTGAAATACAGACACAACACGAGATTAAATGACATATAGGATAGGATAGGATAGGATATAGGTAGAAGTAGCAACCAGGCTCCTTTTAGATACTGGTGTAAGAGTTCTCCTGCATGCAGAGTGTGTTAACACCTCAAATCAAATCAAATCAAATCAAGACAAGTAATCACAAAGGTTGATACCTTCCAGTGACCACTCAATGTAGCACAAAGTACTGTGATTTAAGCATGAAGGCAAATAATATGCTTCAAACAAGCAAACTAACATAAGCAACATGGACCATATTGTGCACTTGTAAAAGTCTAACAGCACCGCATCTAACAACATGGAGCTACGACCCGCAAACTAAAACAAGCTGTTGTCGGTATGGATTCTCAGCCAGTAGCTGCTCCAGTGCTGCGGGTCCCTCCAGGCAGTGCGCTCTCTCCATTCTCTCTCTCTCTCTCTCTCTCTCTCTCTCTCTCTCTCATTAGACTGTAGATAGACAGAGCGTCAGGACTTCCTGGGGGCGCCGGGACAGGAAATCAAATGTTGAGCGAGACAGCCACGTCTGGTCCACATCTGCACTGCTGTCCAGGTTGCGCGCAGGAACACACGCATGGATCACGTGCGTACACATTCTCACACACACACACACACACACACACACACACACACACACACACACACACACACACACACACACACACACACACACACACACTATAAAGGAATGTGGGTTCTGGATACGAGGAATACAGCAGATGATATATGAGGCTGGAAGACAACATACAGCTCCTGGGTTATTGCATGGCTATAATGTTTTGGGGGTTTTAAATGAACTGATAACGTGGACCTTTGGGTTGCGGTAATTAGCAAAACTAGATGGTTGACTCAAAATAGCAAACCTCAAATATTCCCCATTGATTTTACTGTCTGCCACAGACACAGCACAATGGAAATGAAGACAATGTAAAAAAGACAAACGCATGGCCTAACAAATAACCTCAAGCACTAAAGCAATGTTATAATAATATGGTTATAAAAGGACATTTTGAAAATACAGATTCTGTATTCTGGATTCTGGAAGTATACTAACAAAAAAATTGACACACGCACACACACACACACACACACACACACAGCAACGAGTTCTTAACGAAATGAGATGATTTAATAATTAATACATTTTGCAGTGACATGATTTAATTATCCAATTATCAGAATGTATTTCAAAATCCACTGTACTATAAAAGGGTTTTAGTGGGTCATCACTGGCATTAAGTGGAATATAACTCAAACCACTCCATGATGCATAATGATTTGTCTTTTCTCAGTCATTGTTTAAGATTTGTAAATGATAAAACAACCTTTTAAGGGTGTTTTTCTGGGTACAGCGAACAGCCCTTCACTTGCCGGGTGGACGGAGCAGAAAGAGCTTTTCATTCTGGTTTTGGCACCACCCTCAGAGTAGAGTGGGGCTGAAAAGGCGGCAGCACAGAGGTCTTCTCAATGTGCTCTCCACGTTTTCCCATGCACATCAGTGTCTTTGTTCCTGGCCATTGCACAACCCGTGCAGAGCGACTCAGTGTTTCCTGTCGTGAAGCTGCACAAATGTTGAACTTGTTGTTAGCTTCATGGGGGGAAAAAAAGTGTAGGTGAATAGAATGAAAGAATGCCTTTTGAAGGGGGCAGCCAAACCCATGCATCAAAGTGATAGCCCGATGAAATGCTCCTACCGTGAGGCTCCACATAGGGTTAACTCTAACCCTATGTGGAGCCTATCCTGACGGAAAAGCGAATACATAAATGACTAAATAAGTAAATAAATAGTTAAATAACCCAAAATGCAGTTTGGGTTAGGGCCTGATTCACAGCACTGGAAGAGAGAACAGTTGATCAGCTGCGGTGTCTCTTGGTCTCCTCCCCTGGAGTTAAGAAGAAGTTAAGACCGTTAAAACAAGCTCAGGAACTCATGCCACAGGCCAGGGATAATATAGATCCCACTTTCCCAGGCACCTGGACACTATAATGGCTGAATACCTTCCAAATGCAAATTCCAAATCATTTCTTTGTTTTCGAAAAGGAAGTCAGTTAAAATCAGCCAGTCAGTCTCTCGATGACCCAGCAGTTATCGTAGATTTGGTGGAACCAGCATAGCCAGTGTCCTCATTTGAACTTTCCTTCACTCTCTTGTAATGTGAGTAGTTTTCTCTCTCTCTCTCTTTCTCTCTCTGTCTCACTCTGTCTCTCTGTCGCTCTCTCTCTGTCGCTCTCTGTCTTCTCTCATTCTTTCTTTCTCTCCCTTTTCTCTCTTCTCTCACTGCTCTCTCATTTCACTCTGTCCTCTCTCTTTCTCCTCTCTCCTCCTCTCTCACTTTCTCCTCTCTCCCCTGTCTCTTTCTCTCTCTCTGCCTCTGTCTCTTTCCGTCCCTCTCTCACCTTCAAGTCATCCTATCTAAGCGTTCTCCCTCAGCGTTGTGCTAGTCTGAAGTGGAGCTCACACAAGCACACATCATTATTAGCCTCTGGGTCCCAAAACAAAGTCACACTGAGATTTTACAGACTGCTTTTTGATTTGATGATGAATTAAGGAAACAGGGGATGCAGAAGGGTAATAATTTAAACCTGATGTTCAGTAATGTTCAGGCATGGAATATCTTTGACACTTATGATATTAATTGGGAGTTTCACTTTATACTGCATAATGACAAGCGAGGTACATACATGCTATGCTTGTAACACACACATTACATTACTAACCTAGAGTTAACAACAGTACCCAATCCCCCTCCCTCTACTATGGAAGAATGCATGAAATCCTTCCCCCTGTGAGGAGTTAACCATAAAACATTTCTGAGAGCAGGGACCTTAAAAGTCAGTTCTTATAACATCGTCAAGAAAATAGATGTCCCGCGGGCCACACAAAGTCTGGTAAACACTCCACAAGTATTCTTAACTGTATGATGTAACTCAGTTGATTGTTGAATTATTATTTTTATATTGAAATTCATGGCACCCTCTTCTAATTCAAGAGGTATTTTTCCAGCCTTCCATTTAATGATGTGGCCGAATGTGCCAAGCTGATGGGAACTCTGGCAGTCCTGGTTGGCTCTTTCACCAGGATATCAAAAGCCTGAGATATGCAAAGTGCCACTTATCTGCTTTACTACCTGCTAGTATCACAATGTAAAGAACAAGAAACATTTAGAAATATTTACAAATATCAGTATTTAATATTTAGGTTTACATTGTTGTACTACAGAGTGTAGTATCTGGCACTATTCATGTATAACATACATGAATACTTTTCTACTATTGTTGTGGATTATTGTGGTAACAACTCGCGTGTAATTGCTTCTTGAAATAGTATTTGCGAAGCATAATAGTAAAATGCTGCAATATTTTAGAGGGGGTGGTTGTTACAGCTCCATTGTCATAGGAAAAAATACACACATACACTCACACACACACACACATTCTCTCTCTCTCTCTCGCTCTCTCTCTCAGACACACATACGCACACACAGCTCTGCTCAGAAGTAGTGCGATGCCCACTGTTACATTCCTGGGGGTGTTGAGAGTTTTTAATGAAACAGGGATATGGTTCTAGATGGCTAACATCCAATAGTGTGCTAGGGTAAGCTCCAGCAACCCTGGCTAACAAACAGTGCTTAAAGACAATGTATGGCGGGACAGATTGTACCGCTCTCTGTGATAAAGTATTTGCCCAAGAACAGCTACCTTATAGTTTAGGTATCATGTGGTAATTCACTGCATTTTTAAAATGCAACTCTGAAATAAGGTTTTGCCAATCTGGTCATTTGACCAGATCAATCTGACCTCATTTAAGCATTTCAAACAAAACAGCTGTGAAGGCGTTTTCACCAGGAGTTTTCACCATTCGAAGAAAAATGTACATGATTCATCGAACCATCTATCATTGTTGTATCACAAACGTTGAAAGCTATTCTGGACCACATGAAACTGTGGATGAGGATCTTGTGTAAACAGAGAATAGCCCTGCCAGGAAACACAAACATGCATGCAGACACAGTTTTATTCACAATTCCCCAATAATTGATTGTGTTGAGGTTTGCCGAGACTTCCGCCAACTCATCTGCTCCTGATTGTACTGCAGCACGAATCTGTCAAGTAAAAAGCAGATGAGTAAAGCAATCCTGCATTTGTGCTCCTATATACCCTATCCATATCTCTCTCTCTCTCGCTCTCTCTCTCTCTATATATATATATATATATATATACATACGTATATACAGTGTGCAGATTAACTAATTTCTTAAACAACTCTAAGTAGCGTGTCACAACCATCTTTATTTTCTCCTGTATAAAGACAAGTCTGTGTGACCTCATATGTAGAAGCAGCCTCCAACTCAAGGCTGTAGTGTGCTTTATCATGGTCTTCAGCAAGGCTATAGTGGGCTACAACATTTCAATTTCCACCAATTGTTGGCAGGGGGCAGATCTGGTCTAAATCTGCAACATTATCTTGTAGTCCACAAGTCACAAATAGGCCGAATGTGGCCCAGGTCCGGATCCAGACACCATCCTATCAGGACCCGGACCTATAACCAATAAATGAATACTTGAATAATAATTAATAATAATTACAATTTCACGGAGCATTTCTATTTCAACTTGTGCTTTTTTAGGTTTTACGACACTTGTTTAGCGGCCTGTGAAACTCACAGACCAATTGCATGTGTGTAATCCTCTCCTGTGATGCTAGTCAGCCAATTAAATATGTGCGTTCCAATAAGAATTGTGGCTCAAGTCAGTGAGTAAGATACACAGACACACAGTAGAGACGAGACGAGAAAAATAAGCACAAAAAACCCATGTAATTTCACATGCCGTGCTCTTAGATGTAGACAGCAAAACATTCCTGGTTAAAACAGTTTTTAACCAGGAATGGACAGACTCGTACATGTTCATTCTTCCCACGGGAAGTTCAAAACCAGTATGTCTCATATGATCCGAGACTGTAGAGATTGTTAAAATATAACAGCACCACTATATAACATAGCACCACTATGAGACAAGGCACACTTCTTTTGCGCAAACATACCCATTCAAACCCAAACTGAGGACACATAATTCACTCCCTAACAACGTGCTTGTTAAGTTTGTGGATTCTAAAATTGGTTGAGACGGTCAAGATGTGAAATGAGTTAACACAAAAGAAGAAAAAGGGAAACTGAAGCTATCAATGAAGTGCTTTATGCTTTTATTTTTAAGTACTAGTACTAGTAAGAAACACAAATTCCTTCTCATTACTGACCCCTTGCCCGGTAAGTGAACTGCAGCCTGGAGCTCGTGCATTCAGAGCAATGGAGTCTGAGCTCTGTGGTTTGAGACAATAACAACCATAAACTAATGTTAGTCCTAATCATGAATACACCTTATGCAAATTAAAAAGCCAGGTAAGAACATACATTTTGTTATTATCTGCGCTTACACATCACTCCCTTCCCATTCCCCAGCAAAACTGACCCGATTAAAAAAATTAATAAATATATAGAAACCCGCCCACAGGCTATTCTACACAACACCACTACCCGACACCACCACCCTACACCACCACCCTACTCCACTTTACAACACCAACCTACACCACCACCCTACTCCACCCTACACCACCAACCTACATCCCCACTTCTCCACCACAATGCTAGATGGCTGTAACTAGTCTCCTGGAGCGAGGAGCCGCCTTACACAAGCCACCAGCCTACAGAACCACCCTACTCCACCACCCTATTCCACCACCATACACATCACGCTACACCATTCTACACCACCACCCTACACAACTCTATACCACCACCCTACACCAGCAATCTACTCCACCACAAGGCTAGATGGCTGTAACTAGCCTCTCGGAGCCTTTCCATGGTGACGTACACTTCAACCAATAAAAGCACTGCAATAGGAATGACGCCTTGGGCATTTCCTGATCGATCACATTTTTTCAGGTATGAACTAGATCCTCGGGATTGAAATCTGCTTTTGTGAAATGGAAACTCAAGCCTGCTCAAGGAAGCGCTTGCTGGAGTCAGACTTCTGGTTCAATCTTAAATCCTAATCTGATACGTGAAATAGGGCACTGGACTTTTGCTTGAGGACATTTTCTCGAACTGGACCTCTTTGAATATTAATTTAATACCACTGCTATAGTCTGTCCCCAGAATTACGTACATTGACAACATTAGAATTTAGATGTAACTAAGTAGATTAGAATTCGATTTAAATGAATGAAAAATCAATTGAAACAGTACTTTTCACAAAATTCCCTTAACTATTAGTTATTTTCATCTGGTTTCGTTTTTTTTCACATGCCATGTCACTGGCCACCACCACTTGCTATGCAATCACTTAATTCCCTTCACCTGCTTTTCCCCACCCATCTGTAGCTCATTCCCTTATTAGTTCCTCAGTATAAATACCAGTCCTCTTCCCTTCATGCCAGAATTTTCCCTGACCTGTCTGTTTTTACCCTGCTTGCATGTTTGCTGGACCTTGGATTCCCTGCCAGCCCCTTGTTGGATTTGTTTGCCTGTGTGACTGATCGCCTCATATTGACCTTGCCTGCTTCCTAAATGAACTGAACTTGTTGTCATTTTAGGTTCAAACCTGAACTTTTTGTATCTAACTTGGAACTGAGAAACCAATGAAGACCTTGTATGGCCTCTGTCCTCCTAATGGTGGAGAAGTTGACATACAAGACCTTGAGCACTTCAGCTAGAATAAACAGTCACACTTGAGGCGCCTCATGGCCGCTAATGCATTTCTCTACAGTGGTGATTCGTGTTTTAAAAACTCTGCAATAGGCTCTCCACATCCTATTAGTTCCTATTTTAGACACAGTGCTCAGATCTTTTGAAGAGCTCACATTAAAACATTTGTGGCTGTCGTATTTGTTATGTAATCACTTGGTGTCTGTATTTGATTTACAATATCTTCATCAATTATGTCTTAAAGTGTCGACTAAAGGTTGCCATAACTACAGCAGAACTTAAATTCTACACACATTGCAGCCGCATAGCAAATGAAGAATAAACTACTTAGAAAGGTAAAAATATATTATATGTAGATAGATAGAGATGGCTGCACACACACACACACACATATATTTTGGGATTTTGGCTTATTATGTTCAACAAATATAGCAGTTAATCTGACCAACTTGACTTCACCCGTTGTAAGGAGCCTCTGAATTGTAGAGTGGCCACTGTATATGTCCTTTGATTTCCCTGTTGATCCAAACAACTTCACACTTGCCTGGTGTATTGCTGAGGATGAAAGGAAGTGCAATGTTGAGTGTGGTGTTGCTTGGTAGAGCCGTTCAAAAAATCTGTCACGATCCAGCACAGATTGCGGCTGAAGTTCCTCAAACACATGCACCATGCAGGATTCCTTGACTCGGTGTAGGAACTCAGATGTTCGGTCCAGTATCAGCTGTTCACGTTGGCCTCTTTTCACACTGGGATTCAATCACTGAGCCCTGAAACTGCAGTGTGCTGCAGCCAGTTCTCATACATACATGCACACATGCATACTGTGAGCCGCGGATAGAGCCTTTCTGGCTCTATCGGCCCAGGTGCTTTTCCAGTTGTGATGGCAAGACGCAGTCGTAAACTGTTGCACATCTGTCTATCTGAGCTCCTGGCTCTGAATACAAACTATGTGGTCACACAGTCTTACAGTAGCTTATAGTTGCTAACCTGCGTGCCGTTTGGGAAGCAGCCATGCCATAATGAGAAGACAGATGCCACCGCGTCAGCACCCATCCCATGACTCCAGTGGCGGTATGAAGGAATATCTTCCGTTATAAATTCTTCCTTCCTGTGTTGGTTTTCATACTACTTTTGAAGGAGTACTGCTTTGATTAAAGCGCTACTTTTATCTCGAAGAGCAACGATCCCTTGCAGTACCGTTGGTACAAATATACATATTTTATCATTCTGGATAATTATAATAAATGTATATACCGTATATATATATATATATATACCATATACTGTACTGTATATATGCCATATATATATATATACTGTATATATAGTAAATATTATTATTCATCAGTGTATTGTGGATAATAGTAAGCAAAGATATCATAATAAACACATGCTCTGAAAAGTATTGCAGTTTAATACTCTTAAACAATTTAAGAGTATTAAACTGCAATGCAATTAAATTTTTGATCATTTAAGGCTTTTAACAATTTAAAGCTTAATTCTCATTTGAATTAAATGTTGCATATAACTAAATACAAACTTTTGTACTGCACGTTACAAAATTAAAGTTATGATTTTGAAATAGCCAGTACGACATGGTGGTAGTAAACCATTTTTACTGATTCTTCAGATACATAATCCTATTTTACCACCAGATGTGATTGTGATTAGTGATCACAAGATATTTCTAAATTGTCATGTGACTACCCTCTAGTGACAGCACAAATTGGAGTGTCCACCCAGATGTATGATAGGTCGATAAGGCTACCAGTTGGTACAGTCCACTGGGTAGGCTTTTTGACTGATCTAGTTATCATACATCTGGGTTGACACTCCCACTTCACTTGTGATGTCACTAGACGGTAGTCACATGACAATTTTGAAACTGCTTGTAATGGCTTATCACACTCACACCTGCTGGTAAAATACGGGCCCTTTTCTAAAGTGCCTTTGACTCTATGATCTTGAGTGAACATATGATTAGATTGAGTATTTTTACAAAAATGATAGACATGGCCCAGCATAATTTGGCCAAAACGACTTCCTCGACTCTCTGGCTTCAAAATAAACCTGGGACAAATGAAACCATCAAATGACATGTGGCAAAAACAAAATCGCAGAATGAAAGCATTTCTCAAACCATTTTTTGTACTCTGATATTTGGTTAGGTTACCACATTGAATCTGTGCCAGTCATTCACTTAGTGGTTTAAATATGTGTGTGTGTGTGCGTGTGTGTGTGTGTGTCTGTGTGTATCTGTGTGCACATGCGTGTATACGCGTGTGTGTGTGTGTGTGTGTGTGTGCGTGTGTGTGCATGTATGTGTGTGTGTGTGTGCGTGTGTGTCTGTGTGTGTGTGTGAAGGAGAGTGCAACATATACATACAAATCATGTGAAACTGAGAATGTAATTGAAGCCAGCAGCAGGAGAGAGACAGAGAGAGAGAGAGAGGAGAGAGAGAGAGAGAGTGAGAGAGAGAGAGAGAGAGATGAGAGTAGGAGAGGGCAAGCGAGGCCTGACAGCTCTTCCCCAGACTCTCTCTCTAATAGGTGCTAATTGCATTCCGTGTGCTGTGGTCACTAGACATCAGGAATGTGGCTGTTGTTTCACTACTGCTGTCCTCTGAACTCCTTGGACCATCAGCACATTCCGCTGTACAGTCCAAACACATCCCCAGAACCAGAACCCAGAGCCCAGAAGCCAGAACCCATAGCCCAGAAGCCAGAACACAGAGCCCATAAGCCAGAAGACAGAGCCCAGAAGCCAGAAGCCAGAAACCATAGCCCAGAAGCCAGAAGCCAGAACCCAGAGCCCAGAAGCCAGAACACAGAGCCCAGAAGCCAGAAAACAGAGCCCAGAAGCCAGAACACAGCCCAGAAGCCAGAACACAGAGCCTAGAAGCCAGAACCCAGAGCTCAGAAGCCAGATCACAGAGCCCAGAAGTCAGAACATAGACCCCAGAACCCAGAACCCTGAACCCAGAGCCCCGAACCCAGAACCCAGAGCCTAGAAGCCAGAACACAGAGCCTAGAGGCCAGAACACAGAGCCTAGAGGCCAGAACACAGAGCCCAGAGGCCAGAACACAGAGCCTAGAGGCCAGAACACAGAGCCCAGAGGCCAGAACACAGAGCCCAGAGGCCAGAACACAGAGCCTAGAGGCCAGAACACAGAGCCTAGAACCCAGAACCCAGAGCCCCGAACCCAGAACACAGAGCCTAGAAGCCAGAACACAGAGCCTAGAGGCCAGAGCCTAGAGGCCAGAAGGCCACAATGTAGTAAAACAGAACAAAAGGGCATAGTTTGAAAAATACCCAGCTGGTAGATTGGCAACACACAGTCCAGGAGAATGTGAGAGGCCAAGGTGCAAAATAAGAATATATTTGTTGTTCCATTGACACATGTAGGCTTGTGTTCTGACTTGCTCTCCCGGACCTCGCTGTTTAGTGTTAGTTGTAAATATCTCCTCTGTCTCACTTCATTCAATGACATGTGCACATAGGTAGAGAGAGAGGCAGGAGCAACCGGTATGTTCTAGGCTAAAAAGGAAAAGGTTGCTGTTGAGAGCACTTCTCTAAATGTTATTTTGCTAAAAGGACTCCTCATCTACAAGGCATGATAAACACATTTGCTTTATATTTCCTGTACACAAACCACGTTTGACTGCATCCCACAAGGTCTCATTGCTTGGCTAATGCACTGGAATGGGTTTTAAATACCCACACTGTATATTTAGACCAGTGATAAGGTCATGTTTTAGCAAGAAAAAAGAAAACAATGCTATCCCAAACAGTTTTGGTTCACAGGATTCCAGTTCTCTGGCTCAGTTATGCCTGCTGTGTCTCTTAAAGACCCTGGGACCTAATCAGATCCAGAGAGCTAATGGCTCAGATCATGTGCCTGTAGCCGTCAGCCATAGAGACGACCTTGTTTCCCCTGTAGTCAACCCTGACCGTCATCAAGTTCAATGGCTTCCTAGCCACCGCCTGCATGGGTCCAGTAGGGTGTCCTAGAGGGAAACCCATGGAGGTGGGAAATGCCCTTGCAGAGAGATACAGTATCTGAGTTCTCGTAAGTCATTGGAGGATTTGAATCACAACACTGATGATGATTAAAATGCCCCACGATGCATTAGAGCGGCGTGGGTTTTTTCAGCAGAGTGGAAGTTATGACCACCTTTTTTGGCCTGACAGGCAAGTAAGAACAAATATGTAATGAATATAAAATTTGAATAAATTAGGAAAATTATATAATGTAATTATAAAACAATCAACTCAAACATGCCTCTTGGTTATATAGAATGCATGACATTCAAGATTACATCACAGACACAATTTTGTTAATTTGGTTATATGTGTTCAATATGGGGGTGTGGGAGTGAAGTGTCCAATATGAATATGACATTATGACAGCTGATGTAGGAATGGGGAATATAGCCGATGAATCCAGAAGTATTGAATATTGAGTATGGTAAATGTACAAGTAAGGGCAGATGCACAAGTAAGGGCAGGAGAATCAGAAATGTGGCATATGGCATGGATTAGCAGAAATATACATAATAAGATGAAAGACCCCCCAAAAGAATCAACACTTTATCGTGGTGGGGGGGTTTGGGTGCCCCTGTGACCCTGGGAGCTGTGTTGTCTGGGGCATTAGCCCCTGGTAGGGTCTCCCAAGGCAAAGTGGTCCCAGGGGAGGGGCCAGTCTAAAAGCGATTCAAAGACCTCATGAAAAGACTCCTGAAGAACACAGTCACCTCGCCCGGACAAGGGAAACCGGGGCCCCCTTCTGGAGCCAGACCTGGGAGGGGAGCTCGTCGGGGAGCGTCTGGTGGCCGGGCCTGGATCCACGGGGCCCGACCAGGCCTAGCCTGAAAGGACGATGTGGAGTCACCTCCCTGTGGGCTCACCACCTGCAGGGAGAGTCATTGGGGTCGGGTGTGTTGTAAACCGGGCGGTAGGCAAAGGCGGGGTCCTGGGCGTGCAGATCCCCGGCATCGCCGACTGGTTCTGGGAAAGTGGAATGTCACCGCACTGGCGGGGATGGAGCCAGAGCTGGTGCGGAAGGTGGAGCGGTACCAACTAGATATGGTTTGCAAGTCGCTGGGGGGAAGGCTCTGACTGTTGTGTGTGCCTAAGCACCGAACAGCAGTTCAGAGTATTCGGCCTTCTTGGAGTCCTGCCCGATCTGAACCAGAGTGGTGTTTTGTTATTGGACTTCTGTGCTAGTCATGGACTGGCCATAACAAACACCATGTTTGAACATAGGGTGGTCCACAAGTGTACCTGGTACCGGACCACCTTAGGCCAAAGGTCGCTGATCAACTTTGTAATCGTATCAGCAGATCTGCGGCCGCATGTTTTGGACACTCGGGTGAAGAGAGGAGCAGAGCTGTCAACTGATCACCACCTGGTGGTGAGGTGGATCAGATGCCGTGGGAGGCTGCCAGACAGACCTGGCAAACCCAAACGTGTAGTGAGGGTGAACTGGGAATGTCTGGTGGAAGCCCTGTCCATAAGGTCTTTTACTCCCACCTCCAGAAGAACTTGTGCATCCCGGGGGAGGTTGGGGACATGGAACCTGAGTGGGTCATGTTCAGAGCCTCCAACGCAACCCAAGAACCCATTGGTGGACACCACGGTGAAGGAAGCCGTCAGGCTGAAGAAGAAGGCCTTTCGGGCCTAGTTGGCCCAGGGGTCTCCTAAAACAGAAGACGGGTACCGGGAGGCCAGAAGGACCGTGGCTTCAGCGGTCGCTGAAGCAAAAACCTGGGTGTGGGAGGAGTTCGGGGAGGCCATGGAGAAGGACTTTCGGTTGGCCTCAAGGAAGTTCTGGCAAACCGTCCGGGGACTCAGGAAGGGAAAGCAGGGCTTGGCTCAGGCTGTGCTCAGTCGGGGAGGAGAACTGCTGACCCAGACTGAGGATATTGTCAGGCAGTGGAAAGAACACTTTGAGGAGCTCCTGAACCCGACCAGTACGTCCTCTGTGGAAGAGGCAGAGTCTGAAAACTTGGGGGAAGCCTCACCCATATCCTTGGTAGAGGTCGCTGAAGTAGTTAAAAAGCTCTTTAGTGGTTAGGCGCCAGGTGTGGATGAGATTTGCCCTGAGATTCTGAGGGCTCTGGACATTGTCGGGCTGTCGTGGCTGACACGCCTAGTCAATGTAGTGTGGAGGTCGGGGACAGTACCTGTGGAATGGCAGACCAGGGTGGTGGTCCCCATTTTCAAAAAAGGGGACCGGAGGGTGTGCTCCAATTATCGGGATATCACACTGCTCAGCCTCCCCGGGAAAGTTTATTCCAGGGTGCCGTCCTGGCCGTGGAACAGTGGACAAGCTCTTTACCCTCGCAGGGTTGTTTGGGGCGGGCATGGGAGTTTGCCCATCCAGTCTACATGTGATTTGTGGACCTGGAGAAGGCTTATGACCGTGTGCCCCGTGGAATCATGTGGAGGGTTCTACGGGAGTATGGGGTACCGGGGCCGTTGGTACGTGCCATTCGGTCCTTGTAAAAACAAAGTGCGAGCTGCGTCCGTATTCTCGGCACAAAGACAAGCACATTCTCAGTGGGTGTTGGTTGTCCCTTGTCACCGATTCTGTCCCTTGTCACGATTCTGTTTGTGATCAGTTGTTGATGTACAGAATCTCATGCGGTCGCTGTACCGGTCCGTTGTGGTGAAGAGGGAGCTGAGCCGGAAGGCGAAGCTCTCGATTTACAGGTCCATCTACGTTCCAACCCTCACCTATGGTCACGAGATTTGGGTAGTGACCGAAAGAATGAGATCGCGGATACAAGTGGCCGAAATGAGTTTCCTCTGCAGGGTGGCTGGGCTCAGCCTTAGAGATAGGGTGAGGAGCTCAGACGTCTACCAGATGGCAGCAGCATGAACAGTCCATAGCCTGGGTGGCTGTAATCCTCAATGATTTTCCGTGCTTTCCTAAGGCACCGTGTGTAGTAGATGCTCTGCACAGCGGGGAGATGGCAGCCGATGTTGCGGTTCGCTGTCTTCACCATCCTTGCCATCAACAGCGGAGCAGCTGCCTGGTACGACAGCTGCTCTGCTGAGTTTTTGCAGACATGCCAACTTCTTGGGTCTCCTCAAAAAGTAAAGGCGCTTTTGGGGAGTTTTTACAGCTGAGTCCACTTGCCTGGATCAGGTGAGATCTTTGATGAACACACCGAAGAACTTGAAGCAGGAGAAATTCTCCACTTCAGCTTCGTCAATGTGTATGACGAAGCGATCCCCTATCGCTTCCTGAAGTCCACGATCATCTCCTTAGTCTTGCAGATGTTGAGAGAGAGGTTGTTGCCCTGGCATTATTTTGCCAAGTCCCTGACCTTCTCTCTGTATGTGGTCTCATCATTGTTGGTGATGAGACCCAGCATGGCGGTGTCATCCGCAAACTTAAGGATGGTGTTGGAGCCGTGTGTGGCTACATATCATATGTGAATAGGGCATACAGGAGGGGACTGCATACACAGCCCTGAGGGGCCCCGGTGCTCAGGGTCAGTACAGAGGAGGTGAGACTGCTCATTCTCACCACCTGGGGTCAGGCAGGTGATGGAAGGTTTCTCTGGTACAGGGAGAGGTTGAATAAAGAGGTGAATACCTCCACTAGCTGGTCGGCGCACCCTCTGAGGACATGGCCTGGAATGCCGTCTGGCCCTGGTGACTTCTGCGGGTTTACCGTTTACCTTTTACATGCGTCCGGGGTCAGAGGTGTGGTAGTTATACTCCAACATGTCCCTGTAGGCTCTTTTGGCATCTCTGATGGCCATCGAAGATCATATCTGGACCTCCTCAAGGCCTCCAGGTCCCCAGATCTATAGACAGAAGACCGCGCTTTTAGTTTAGCACGGACACCTCCATTAACCCAGTGCTTTTGGTTGGGGAATGTCCTAACATTAACCTTCGGGACGACATCATCGATGCACTTGGAGATATAGTGTGACAGAGTCTGCGTATTCATCAATGTCCACATTTGCTGCAACACAGAACGCACGTCTGTTTTTTCAAAACAGTTCTGTAGAGTGGTAATTTGTTTCTCACTCCAGTGTTGAACTGTTTGGGAGGAGAAGAATGAAAATGTGATCCACCTTACCAAATGCAGGGTGGCGGAGGGGTGTGTAGCTGTTCTGTAGTTTTTAAAATGTGCGGGTGAGATTTAGGCAAAACTTTCCTCATATTAGCCCTATTGAAGATGCCAACAACAATATATTCTGCCTCAGGGTGAGCTTTCTCTAGTTCACGCACGTTTTATCCGCCTGCGGTGTAATGTAGACTGCTGCAATTATCACAGAGATGAATTCCCGAGGGAAGTAGAAGGGCTGAACTTTTATAGATAAGAGCTCATGGTCTGGTGAGCAATGTGTTGTAAATACTGCTATATCAGAACCCCAGCACGAGCTAACCATAAAGCATACCCCACCGCCCCTGCGTTTACCTGACTCCCTTGTTCTCTTCTGCCGGTAGATGGAGAAACCATCTGAGGCAATGGCCGAGTTGGGTACCGAGGGTCTAGCCAGGTCTCAGTAAATGCCATCACGCAGCAGTTCGCAGTATACCGCTGGAAGTTAATCCATGCATGTAGTTCGTCCATTTTTTGTCCAGGCATTGAACATTTGCAAGCAAAATGCTTGGTAACAGGGAGTTATCATCCAAGATCGGCATAGAATTCCAGCACGTCTACCTCTCTTCTTCCTCCTCTGGCAGTGTGTTGGTAAACAGCAGACCGGTGGGAGGACAAAGGGCTTACAGCTCGTACTCTGATAATCCGAGAAAATGTCTGTGCCAATTGACACATGAACATCCAAAAGTGGTTGTTGATCATACTGGATGAGCGACAGTGCAGCACTGTATGTTCAAAAATACTACGTACTGAACGCGGAGCCATTGTCAGCATGACAGCGCACCCGAAGTACATAATCATATGCAATATTATTAATATTAAACAACATAACAATAATATGACACTATGACATGAATGGTACAATGATATGACACAATGACATTAATGGTACAATAATATGCCAGTATGACACTAGTAGTACAATAATATGAACCCCAAAAGAAGCCATATTATGTAGCAGTGTAGCAGAACCTCCTGCCACTTCTTTTGGGGTTCCTCAAAGGTCACAGGCAGAAAAAGAAAAAAAGTCCAGTTTATTGTTTGTAAGTTGAGTAAAATGACATGACAGAGCAGATGAAATAAATCGAGCATGCTAGCGCTCCCCGAGTGTGTGTGTTGGTGGCTGACTTCACCTTGTACAATGGCTGCAGTGCCACACTGTCACTTATCCACTCTAATCAATCAAGTCAAACTTTTTGCATAATTGCTTTGATGAATTCTGCATGGATATTTGGACCAAATAAAAAAACAGTAATGCAAAGATGTCATGTGTAACCCTACATGAATCTGCTGCTGTTTTATGCATCAATCAATGAAGACAATGAAGACAGTCTCCTGTTCTGTGGTTATAAACTAACACCCTACATACCCCAAATGTGTCATAACTATATATATACTGAGAGTCCACTTGTTATATCTGGTTGTTCACTTACTTAAAGCATAGGGCCATTGTCTCCAACCCTAAATTGTCCTAATTAAAAACAGATGCAGAGCGCTTTGTATTTATATGAAGCGCAACACATAATTAAAGGCCTGGGGCGGAGCTACCCCGCCCCCCCCCCCCTTCCCCTCTTTCCCCGATACACACAGATGCACACATACACACACACACACACACACACACACACACACACAGAAAGATGTCATGTAGTTCAGCAGTAGCTCACTAAGGAACGTCCCCCCCATGCCTTTTCTATGGTAACCAGAACCTAAATCTTTTCAATTAGAGTCTCGCAGTTAGGCATGCCTTTAGCTTTTTTTCAAGCATTCCAGGAGTCATGCCATGGTCACCTACTAAAGCCCCTGGCTCCTAATGTAAAGACTGCCCTCTGTAGCTACACAACCCTACACACACGCACATACACACACACACACACTCTCACACACACATGCACACACACACACACACACACACACACACACACACACAAACACACATCATGTCATGCAGGCTTATACACACACACACACACACACACACACACACAAGCACACACACACACACACACACACACACACACACACACACACACACACACACAGAGAGAGACACATCTACACTATTAAGATACATTGACAGCCCTCATCTGGTGATGAAAAGATTCCAGAGACTTCTGTGGAAGGGATTGAGGTGACACCTCATGACGTGTGTGTGTGTGTGTGTACAAATTTAGCTGACTTTTCCAATGTGACAATCTATCATCTGTACTACATTTATCAGGATTGAACAGTTATAAAATCTAAATATTGAAGGAAGCAATCTAAAATGGTCTGGCAGGCATACAAAAGCCTGGGTATGTGTGAGAATGACCCAAAAAGTGTTTTAAAGTGACATTTAGTGGAATTTAGTGGATTTATCTTTCTCTCTCTTTTGCGCTCTCTCTCTCCGTCTCCGTGTCTCGCTCTCTCTCATCAAACCTTGTGAGCTGCCGACATGGCAGGGTTGTTATGAACTCCTATCCTTCCACCTCCTCTTCACCGTCAGCTGTGGAACATTATCAAGCTTCATCTCACCACAGGTCTATTGTTGGGAAGTGACGGTTTTTGGTTTGTGAGATTTTCCTTCTTCTGCATAACACCGTGTTTTAGTGAAGTGCATCTGTGTCATGGAATATGAACATATCACGCTAAACAAAAAGCAAAATGCAGGGGCAGTGCCACCTCTGGTGAAACACGTGTTACTACAATTAATTGTCCATCCATCCATTCTCGTCCACTTATCCGGGGCCGGGTCGCGGTGGCTGCCGGCTAAGCAGGGCCCCCCAGGCTTCCTTCTCCCCAGCCACACTCTCCAGTTCCTCCTGGGGGATCCCGAGGCGTTCCCAGGCCAGACGAGATATATAATACCTCCAGCGGGTTCTGGGTCTGCCCCGGGGTCTCCTCCCAGTTGGACATGCCCGGAAAACCTCTAAGGGGAGGCGCCCGGGGGACATCCTAATCAGATGACCACCTCAGCTGACTCCTTTTGAGGAGCAGTCAAGTCAAGTCAAGTCAACTTTATTTATATAGCACATTTAAACAACCGCAGTTGGACCAAAGTGCTGAACAACAACAAACAATAAAAGAAGCAAAAACAAATAAAAACAAACAAAGTAAAAATATTAGAGCATAACAGTAGAACAAGGTTTGAGCACAGTGAGAGACAGGGAGCCTAAATGCAGCTCTAACTGAATGCCAGTGAGAAGAGGTGGGTCTTTAGCAGTGACTTAAACGTGTCAATAGTCTGGGCAGATTTTAGGTGTATGGGTAGCTTATTCCAGAGGTTGGGGGCGACCACAGCAAAGGCTCTGTCACCTCTATTTTTGAGCCTGGTTTTGGGAACCTTTAGGAGCATGTGATTTGTTGACCTCAGAGCTTTAACTGGAATATGTGGGTGTAGAAGTTCCGTTAAATAAGATGGTGCCAGCCCATTTAAAATTTTAAAAACAAGTAATACAATTTTTAAATCAATCATGAACTGGACGGGAAGCCAGTGCAGGGAGGCCAGTATAGGAGTTATGTGTTCCTGCTTTCTAGTTCCAGTTAAAAGACGAGCTGCTGCATTTTGAACCAGCTGGAGGCGACGGAGAGATGACTGATCAATACCTATATACAATTAATTACAGTAGTCCAAGCGAGATGTAATAAAAGCATGAGTGACTGTCTGGAAGTCTTTGGGGGAGAGATATGGCTTTACTTTTGCTGAAAGTCTTAACTGGTAAAAGCTGGTTTTTACCACAGAGCTAATCTGTTGTGAATTTAAAAGAGCTGTCGAAGACCACACCCAGACTTTTAACAAAAGAACGATTGTAAGAGGCTAGAGACCCAAATGTTTCATCATAATCAGCCAGCTGATCAGGATGCCCAAACATAATAATCTAAGTTTTGTTTTCGTTAAGGTTTGGAAAGTTGAGGTCCAACCAAGTTTTGATGTCCTTTAAGCAGTTAAGCAGTGGCTGTAAGGACTGTTTGCTGTCGGCTTTGATGGGTAAATAGATTTGAATGTCGTTGGCAAAACAATGAAAGGAAATGTTATGTTTCTTGAAAATGGACCCCAAGGGAAGCAGATAGATTGAGAAGAGGATGGGGCCTAAAATGGAGCCTTGAGGAACCCCACAGGAAAGTGGGGCTGTGGATGAGGAGCATTCGCCTAATTGGACTGAGAAGCTCCTGTCTGTGAGGTAGGACTGGAACCACTGGAGGGCAGTCCCTCGGATGCCTACACACTGATCCAGGCGAGATAAAAGAATATTATGGTCCACAGTGTCAAAAGCGGCCATCAGGTCTAGAAGCATAAGAATGGCAGGGTTTCCTGAATCAGCAGTTAAAAGGAGATCATTAAAAACTCTTAAAAGAGCAGTTTCAGTGCTATGGTGGGCTTTAAAACCAGATTGAAACTTTTTCACAAATGCTAAAATGATCTAAAAATGTTTGTAGTTGGATGTAGGCTGTTCTCTCTAACGCTTTGGAGAGAAAAGGCAGTTTTTAGCCTGACGTTGGAGAGAACTGAGGGGTCCAGATTTTTCTTTTTGATAAGAGGCTGCACTACAGCATGTTTAAAAGCAGCTGGAACACACCCTGAGCTGAGAGAAGTATTTATTATTGACAAGATGCTTGGCCCGACAGTATCAAGAACGTCTTTGAGTAGATAAGAGGGGATACTGTCTGAGGGACAGTTTGCAGGCCGCAGGTGTTGAACTACCTTAGATAAAAAGGCGAGTGATACAGGTTCAAACTGATCAAAGACCGCTGGGCACACAGGAGGGACAGAATGGTCCGGGGCAGAGGAAGTGGGTGAAGACCTGAGAGCAGAGATTTTGTCAATAAAAAACTGGAGAAAGTTTTCACACAGTGTAGGTGATGGCTCGATAGGAGCTGTGTCACATGGGTTGATAGAGTTAAAAACATTAAAACAAACCTGAGGCCTATGACTGTTATTGGAGACATGGTTAGATATGAACTCTGTTTTTGGCAGTTTTTACAGCTCTTTGGTAATTCCCAAAGAGACTTGGAGTTTGTCCTTCTTCCATTTCCTCTCCGCTTGCCTACATGCACGTCTGAGAGCGTCTGTTATCATTGAGCCAAGGCTCAGAACGTGGCTTAGATTTTTTCGACTTAAATGGTGCAACAGAGCCCAAAATGTCAGTACAAGTAGAATTGAATTTGATGGTAAGTTCCTCAGCACTTAGATTGCAGCAGCCATCCATGGTGTGAATTAAAGAGTCCTTAAAAGCAGCAGAAAACTGTGAGGTGGTGGAAGGATTAATCGCACGCAGGCGGCAGGCAGGAGCGCAAGTTGTAGTCTTAGAGCAGGGGAATGTGGCATTAAATAAGACAGGCAGATGATCAGATATACGTGTATCACAGATTTCACTGATACTAACAGACAAATCATAGGACAGTACCAGGTCTAATGTGTGTCCTTTTTTCATGAGTCGGGCCAGCCATCGACTGAGTAAGGTTAAAAGACTCTGAAAGACTAAGAAAGTCTTTAACCAGGGGTCTGGTTTCACAGCAAACATGTATGTTAAAATCACCAACAATGAAAAAATTATCATATTTCAACACGATCGCAGCCAAGAACTCTGCAAAGTCCTGTATAAAATCCTTATTGAATATTGGTGGACGGTAGACCACCACACACAACACAGGCAGGGAAAAGCTTAATTCAAAGAGCTGCAGCTCAAAGCTGGAGTAAGTGTCAGATGCAGCAGACTGGACAGCGTGCTGTATGTTAGCCGTTAGCATCCAGCTGCCCAGTCTGTTCAGGTGGAGTCCATCAGGCCTGTAGAGAGAGGAACGGCTCCAAAACAAATTGAAATTGTCAATAAAGCCAATATTGTGAGCTCTGCAGGCGGACTGGAGCCAGGTGTTGAGGCTGAGGAGTCTGCTGAAGCGCTCTGAGCCACGGGACAGCGTTGGCAGGGGGCCACTAATGAAAGCAGACTTCCCACAGTTTTTTAAAAGGATTAAGAGTTCATTCAAATCTTTTTTAGTTACCTCTGATTGCCGACGAGCAGTGTCATTACAGCCCACATGGACCAGCACCCGGTTGAAGGAGGATGGGAGTGACTGAAGCAGCCCGGGTAGTTTGTGCAGGATAACCAGCACTGTAGCGCCAGGAAAACAGTGAGTGGATGCGTTGAAGTAGCGAATATTCCTGGTGATGCTATCCCCCACTATCAGCGTGGTGGGAGATACCAAGGGACGAGGAGGAGAAGGCTGAGGAGGCTGGCTGGAAGGTGCACAGTCCCCACTGTGTGGCCGGGCAGGCGAGTGTTGAAGCGGGCCAGTGGCATCGATTCCGGCATAGCTGTCATGGGTGGAGGGGGCAGAGTCCAAGCTGTGTGACTGGGATGGCAGGTGATGCGGCGAGGTGGCGGTCCCAGCCCCGGCAGGAGGAGCGTGTGCCCGGCTGGGGCAGGAGAGACCTTCTGAGTGGCTGTGGACTGCGTCTTTTAGGAGCTTCCGACGCGATGCAGAAGACGTTGTCCTGGATGGTAGTTGATGGCCTGGCTCTGCAGCAGAGTGACTCCGTGGACCACCAGGCGCCAGCGAGGAGGACGCGGATCCACCAGAGCGAGAAGCCGCAGCAGCACCATCAGCAGGTGGAGAGGAAGCCGCAGCGTCTCTGGATACCGAGCCAGCGGCAGCATTGGCGTCCAGTTTCACACCAGGCTGTGACAGTGCCTCGAAGTTGTTTTCTCCCTCGGATTACCTTAGACCAGAGCGGTTGGTGGCTCGGAGTTGAGCTAGAGGACGGCAACGGGCAGACGGCAGGGTCCCAGTGGACCGTGTACTGGAGAGTCGCTGTGAGTTGCGACTGTTCGTGAGCCACGTCCATATAAACGGCCAGCAGGCCAGACTTGCTCTCCAGTTCCTCGGAGAGCCGAGGAAGGCAGGAAGGTAGCCATGGGTGTAGCACTTAGCTTGTTAGCTTAGCTCGGACAACTTAGCATAGTTCTTGAGAAAACATAAATAACTGATTTAGCCGATTTTTTGGATCAGCAAGAAAGACCACCAGTGACTGCTGGTGTCAATAGTAGTAGTAGTAGTAGTAGTATTCTGAAACCTGATGGGAAGCTGGAATTGTTTTAGAGCAAAGAGCGTCTTCACCCTGACAGGTGACAGCTGACAGGTGCTAGATGGGTGAGAAAGAGGGAGAGGGGGGAGTCGTTTCTTGCTCCTCCACAGTGGCGGAGGAGCAGCGGCTCTACTCCGAGCTCCCTCCGGATGTCTGAGCTCCTCACCCTATCTCTAAGGCTGAGCCCAGCCACCCTGCGGAGGAAACTCTTTCGGCCACTTGTATCCGCGATCTAATTCTTCCGGTCACTACCCAAAGCTCGTGACCATAGGTGAGGGTTGGAACGTAAATGGACCTGTAAATTGAGAGCTTCGCCTTCGGGCTCAGCTCCCTCTTCACCACAACGGACCGGTACAGCGCCCGTATTACTGCAGACGCTGCACCAATCCGTCTGTCCATCTCCTGCTCCATTTTGTCCTCACTCGTGAACAAGACCCCGAGATACTTGAACTCCTTCGCTTGAGGCAGCAACTCACTCCCAACACAGAGGGAACACTCCGCCATTTTCCAGCAGAGAACCATGGCCTCAGACTTGGAGGTGCTGACTCTCATCTCGACCGCTTCACACTCGGCTGCAAACCCCCCCAGTGCATGCTGGAGGTCACGGTCTGATGTAGCCAACAGAACCACATCATCTGCAAAGAGCAGAGATGCGATTCTGAGGTCCCCAAATCGGACACTCTCCTCACCTCGGCTGCGCCTTGAGATTCTGTCCCAGCAGGGGCTGCGGTGGTCCAGCTGGGACCGGGACCCGAGATGGCTGCGACCTAGCAGCAGGAACCGGCAGGGGCTGCGGCGGTCCAGCCGGGACCGGGACCCGGGATGGCTGCGACCTAGCAGCAGGAACCGGCAGGAGCTGCTGCGGTCCTGCCGGGACCCGGACCCGGGATGGCTGCGACCTAGCAGCAGGAACCGGCAGGAGCTAGTGCGATCCAGCCGGGACCGGGACCAGGGATGGCTGCGACCTAGCAGCAGGAACCGGCAGGGGCTGCTGCGGTCCAGCCAGGACCGGGACCAGGGATGGCTGCGACCCAGCAGCAGGGACCGGGACCAGGGATGGCTGCGACCTAGCAGAAGGAACCGGGAGGGGCTGCTGCGATCCAGCCAGGACCGGGACCAGGGATGGCTGTGACCTAGCAGCAGGAACCGGCAGGGGCTGCTGCGGTCCAGCCAGGACCGGGACCAGGGATGGCTGCGACCCAGCAGCCGGGACCGGGACCAGGGCTGGCTGCGACCTAGCAGCAGGAACCGGCAGGGGCTGCTGCGGTCCAGCCAGGACCGGGACCAGGGATGGCTGCGACCCAGCAGCCGGGACCGGGACCAGGGCTGGCCGCGACCTAGCAGCAGGAACCGGCAGGGGCTGCTGCAGTCCAGCCGGGACCGGGACCCGGGATGGCTGCGACCTCGCAGCAGGAACCGGAGGCCGATGCGGTCCAGCTGGGACTGGGACCAGGGAGGGCTGCGACCTAGCAGCAGGAATCGGCAGGGGCTGTGGCGGTCCAGCTGGGACCGGGACCCGGGATGGCTGCAACTTAGCAGCAGGAACCGGCAGGAGCTGCTGCGGTCTCGCCGGAACCTAGACCCGGGATGGCTGCGACCTAGCAGCAGGAACCGGCAGGGGCTAGTGCGATCCAGCCGGGACCGGGACCAGGGATGGCTGCGACCTAGCAGCAGGAACCGGCAGGGGCTGCTGCGGTCCAGCCAGGACCGGGACCAGGGATGGCTGCGACCCAGCAGCTGGGACCGGGACCCGGGATGGCTGCAACTTAGCAGCAGGAACCGGCAGGAGCTGCTGCGGTCCCGCCGGAACCTAGACCCGGGATGGCTGCGACCTAGCAGCAGGAACCGGCAGGGGCTGCTGTGGTCCAGCCAGGACCGGGACCAGGGATGGCTGCGACCCAGCAGCCGGGACCGGGAGCAGGGCTGGCTGTGACATAGCAGCAGGAACCGGCAGGGGCTGCTGCAGTCCAGCCGGGACCCGGACCAGGGATGGCTGCGACCTCGCAGCAGGAACCGGAGGCCGCTGCGGTCCAGCCGGGACCGGGACCCGGGATGGCTGCGACCTAGCAGCAGGAACCGGCAGGGGCTGCTGCGGTCCAGCCGGGACCGGGACCCGGGATGGCTGCGACCTCGCAGCAGGAACCGGGGGCCGCTGCGGTCCAGCCAGGACCCGGGATAGCAGGGGTTGCCTGCCTCGACGCCTGTGAGCCCGCTGCTACGAGACCCCCCAGGGCCAGGCGGGTCCCCAGGTAGCTCGGCAACTGCTCAGTCTTGTAGGTAGGCAGCAGCTCTCACCAGCTGGCAAAGTACTGCCATAAACGTATTAACTCCAAGCCTGAGTCTGCTGGGTCCATGCTTGGTTGGATCATTCTGTCACGTGGTGTGCAGGAGGACCCAAACGCAAGACCCAGACTCGGAGTTATGCAGTACTTATATTTATTAATAATACATACAGGGAGGTAACGGAGTGAAGCCAGCGGGACGGGTGGCGAGCGTGGCAGGCAGATGCGGGAACCGGCAGGCAGGGAGATGATCGGCTGGCTGGCGATGATCGCGATCCATACGGGTAGTAGACAGGTACATTAACAACAGGTAGTTTGTAACAATGATCCAATGACCAGTGGGTGGAAAGCCGGGGTCTTTATACTGGCACTGATTGTAGATTGACGGCAGGCACGAGCGCAGCGCAGGTGCCGCTAATGACGCAGGGGCGGCACCGGAGCCTGGAGCCACGCCCACCAACACCGGGAGCCCGGAGACACGGTCGAGACCGTGACAATAAACTTGACATCATATACATTCACTGAACCAAGATTATGAACATAAAATCATTTATCGACAGAAGACACATTTTCACTTCTGTTGAAGTCAAAATGTGTCTTAACTTCTGTTGAAGTCAAAATGTGGGGGGTTCATTTACACATTTTGACTTACGTGTAAATTAACCCATGGTTTCAGCTGGAATTAGAACACTGGGAAAATGTAAAGAACACTGAACATTCTATATTTGTGAGGTGAGGAGGGAGGTGAGGGGGGCATCGAGACAGTGTTGTTATCCCAATCCCCTTGCTAACGTCCCACTCTAACTGTGTGCTTTTTTTGTTTCTTTACTGTGTACTACCAGTGGTTCCTATACATTGATCTATTTTAGACCCCACGCACTAGCTCGAGCGATATGCTCAACAACTTTGGCTAGACGACTGGTACCACCTTCCCTAAGAACAGGCAAACATCGCTTTGCCAAGTCCCAACTCTTCTCTGTTCTGGCACCGCAGTGGTGGAATGTTCTCCCGGCTGATGTCAGGACCGCAGAGTGGCTCACCAGCTTCCACAAGAGACTCAAGACCCACCTGTTCAGAGTTCACCTGGACTCTGCATCCGCCCCCGCCTTCCCTCTCCAAAGCCTAGCACTAACTTGCGTGTTTGTATGTCTTGGCACTAAATAATAGTACTTAGTATTTCTTAGCATATTGTATGTTCTTAGATGTTGGTAATGCACTCCGAGTGGCACTTCTCCTCTTATCCCAACTATTATGCAGGCAACCTAGCAATTATGAAAATTGTTCTATTAACCTTGCAATTATGAATGCTTGAAACCTGCTCTGTTCTTATCTTCATGTACCACAGCAACATATTGCTGTCTCTTTCAACAAATGTACTCTTTGTAAGTCGCTTTGGATAAAAGTGTCAAATGCCTGAAATGTAAATGTAAATTAATTTGTGGCAGCTCACCACAATATGACCACCACATCGCCGTTGTGTCATGTTGTTGTTGAGACATAAAGGGATAAAACAGGTTTTCGCCAACGTTTAGTGTCTGATAGTAGCTGTGATTGGAGTTCCCCAAGTTTTACAAAAATAACCAATTGCCAGCAATGTCCCTACATCAAAACTGAAAGTTAATGTGGCACAATAAACAAAAGACGTGATTCTCGGTATGATACCCATATGTCTAGCAGTGTATTCCTTTTTTTTTTAACAACGATTTTTATTGCTTTTATCACTTTTTTGCAAATGAAATAACAAATAAAAACTGTCCTTCCTCTCCCCTCCCTGAGAACACCCTTATCCTTGACAGACCTTGGACTAACAATAACATAATTAAAACAGTCATAATGAGAGAAGGAGGGACGGGGTCGAGCAAACAGGTAGTCTGTTTAGATGCCTGTATTAGCTTGTCAAGCTCATCCAACGAGATTGTGCTAAACTGCTGGAAAGTAGCTTCAGGGAGAATACGTGGCACCGCACCTGACGAATGTTCAGGATGAGTGGTAAGAGACGCATCAATGTCTTTCCTAATTGATTCGATCTTGTGATCAAAGAACTCCAGGAAGTTGCTCTCTGAGAGGGAGGAGTCCAAGTTGTGAGGTTGTTTTTGCGTCAGCTCTTTTACAGTGTCAAAGAGGAACTTCGGGTTGTTCTTGTTTAAGTTGATGACACTGGAGAAGTAGGCATTTCTGGAGTTGGTTAGCGCAGTTTTGTAGCTAAGCAGGCTGTCGTGCCATGCAAGGTAGAAGACTTCAAGTTTAGTCGAGCGCCACTTGCGTTCAAGTTTTTTGTCATGTTTGAGGGTACGCGTGTCTTCGTTGAACCATGGTGCTGGTCTTTTTGCTTTCCGCTTTTTAACTACAAGAGGAGCAGCAAAGTCGATGGCTGCGGATAAAGCGGTGTTAAACTCATTGGTGAGACAATCCACTGAACCCCTGAAGTCAGCAAAAGGAGCAAGTAACAGGGGTAACTTATCTGCCATGGCTGTGGTGGTGTCAGGGGTGATACGACGGCAGCTTGCCTGGCGGTCGTCCCTTGGGCAAGATACAACCACCTGGAAAGTGAGCAGACAGTGATCGGAGAGAGCTGAGGTATAAGGAGAGACACATATACTCCACGAGTCAGGACAAGGTCCAATGTGTTTCCACCGGTGTGGGTAGGTAGCTGAACATGCTGTGTGAATCCAAATGTGTCTATAATGGACAGAAAAGCTTTCGCAAGAGAGTCACATGGGTTATTCACATGGATGTTGAAATCCCCCATAAGCCGAACATTGTCAGAGTAGGTTGCAAGATCAGCCACAAACTCAGAGAACTCATCCACAAAGTTTGAATAAGGGCCCAGAGGGCGGTAGACTACAGCCAAGAAAAAGGAGTCTGCAATGCCGTGATCTCTCTGCCTAATGCGAGCTGAGGAGCTAAAAGCAAGAACTTCAAAAGATGAGAACGTGTAACTGCTCTTTGGTCTTAGGAGCAGCTTCGAGCTTCTTTGATCATCTAACAAAGTGTTTAAGAAAAAGGTGTTCATCATTGTTATCACATACTCCCACATTTCTTAATATGTGTGTGCTTACTTTTAAATACATCATGAAACAAGTTGCCACCGCTTATGGACGAGTCTGACTGAAATACGAATTCCTTCTAGTTCCTCTAAGCGATATGGTGTCTCCTCTCCTGTTTGTTTTCCCTCAGACCACCTGCTGGGACAGCACCCCCAGAACATCTGCTGCTGCTGGGGGGGGGGGGGGGGGGGGCAGCAGGGTCTCCGAGTGCAGCTGTTATTAAGGTCAAAGTACAGAGGATCCACCTTTCACTTATTGTTGACTTATCAGGGGATCCTTGTGGAAGTTCTGAGAAGATGAGAAAGAGAGAGAGGAAGACGCAGTGAAGTGGAAGTCCTACAAGGACAGGTCTTCCTTTCTCTCTCTGTGGCTCAATAAACAATCCACTGAAATCTTTGATGAGTAAACGCTGTGTTTGCCCAGGTGTGTCAAGCAAAACAAATAAGAGTGTATTATACAGTGTTATAATAATATGTCAATTTTTTAAAGCATTTTTCATAGACTCAATGATGAAAAATCGAATGCGTATGTAGAATGGTCAAAAGTGTTCCACGTTTTACTCTTGAAAAACAATTTAAAACAGAAGTACATTTACTCAAGTACTCAAATTTGAGGAACTTGTAATTGAGTAGTTCTATTTTCTGCTTTTCTTTTCTGCTTATATTTTATTCGACTTTACTACTAATCTGAGAGCCACGTATTGTACTTTTTCTCCAGTACATTTATCCGACAGCTTTAGTTACTAGTTACTATGCAGATGAAAATTAGCAATACAACATCTAATCAATAAACAAATTTTTATTTTTAACAAGGCTTTAATGCTTCACATTTACCAGCTGCAACATTAAAGTGCTACGTAACACATTAATGCATCAATAATTATAATCCAATAATATAATAGAATATATACTGTAGGAGTGTGGGAAACAAAAGTGGACGGAGTAAATAATCGTCGGCTTTATTTCACACTCTGCATTCGCTCTTACAACACAACACGCGCTCCCCCGTCCCACTTGATTAACGTCATCAACCCGCTAACGGTCATGGGTAATGTAGTTGAATAAACCTATCAAGTAACTATAACGTCAACAAGGCTAGCTCGCTGTGAATTCTAACCTATATTGTCCTGCTAGTGAGTGGTCACTACACACGTCCCCCCAGAGTTCACAAGAACTAGCCCAAAAAACGACCAGGGACCCTAATGACCTGGCCCTGTCCAGTAGAGCACTCCGCTGTTCCGGTGCTGACCAGGGGACCGTAGCGCAGGGAAGGAAATCCCCCGGGACCCGGAGGGGCTGGCCATAAACTAGCTCAGCAGAGGACGAGAGAAGGTCCTCTTTTGGTGCAGTACGGAGTCCCAGCATCACCCAAGGGAGTCTGTCGACCCAGCCGTCGTCCCGGAGACCAGCCTTGAGGGCAGCCTTCATAGACCGGTGAAAACGTTCACAGAGGCCATTGACTTGCGGATGATAAGCCGTAGTGTGGTGGAGGGAGACCCCTAACTGCTGGGTAATGGAAGTCCATAGCTCGGAAGTGAACTGGGCCCCCCGATCAGAGGAAAGGTCAGAGGGGACTCCGAACCCGGGCGACCCAGGTGCCGATGAAGGCGCGAGCTACATCAGCTGTAGTAGTCGCGGACAGTGGGACAGCCTCTGGCCAACGGGTTTGTCCTGTCCACCATCGTCAGGAGGTGAGTGTACCCCCTGGAGGGGGGAAGGGGCCCAACCAGGTCCACGTTCACGGTGGTCGAAACGCCTTTCCGGCACTGTGAACTGCTCCAACGGGGCCTTAATGTGATGATGGGACCTTGGCACGTTTGGCATGCTACGCAGGTTCTCACCCCAACCCCCAGTCCGTCTTCCATACCACGGCCAGACGAAACTTCGCCGCCCATCAGACGTTGCGACGGCTTTCCTGCCCGGGTGCGATAAGCATGTACGGCATCGAAAACCTGCCTTTTCCATGCCTGCGGAAACCACTGGGCGCGGCCTGCCCCATAGAAACATCACAACAGCGTTGTGCCGCTGTCATCGAAGGGGACGTCCGTCAACCCGGAGGCAGAAACCGCCGTCCTGTATGCCTGGATGTCAGGGTCCGAGGCTTATCTGCAGCCATACGGGGCGTAATCGATGCCGAGGTGGACAGCTCCGACCGGCGGCACGAGAGAGGCAGTCAGCCACGGGGTTGTCCTTGCCCCGCCACATGCCGGATGGTCCGTGGTGAACTCCGCAAATGCAAAGCCAGATGACGCTGCTGCCTGGCAGACCACGTTCCGAGACCTTAGCCATGGCGAAAATCAACGGCTTGTGGTCCACAAAAAACAGTGAACGGGCGAGCTTCCAGAAGGAAACGGAAATGCCTGACCGCTACAGTACAGGGCGAGGAGCTCACAGTCAAAGGTTGCTGTACTTTTGCTCACTGGGCCGGAGCTGTCGGCTGAAAAACGCAGGGGTTGCCAGATCCCCTTGACCAGTGCTCAAAAACGCCACCCGACGGCATAGTCCGAGGCATCAGTCGTCAATAGCACGGAGCCTCAGGCACGGGGTGAGTCAGCATGGTTGTCGCCCGCGAGGGCCTCCTTAGTATCCGAGAACGCCTTCAACATGTCGTCGGACCAGGCGATGGCGTGCTTGGGGGTCTTTGTCTTGAGAGCCCTCGTACAGGGGGCGCATCAGATGAGCAGCCTGGGGGATGAAGGCGATGGTAAAAATTCACCATCCCAGGAACTCTGCAGAGCCTTGACAGTGATAGGGCGTGGGAGCTGCCTGCACAGCCTCTACCTTTGACGGCAGTGGGATCGCCCCAGCAGCAGTGATGTGGTGGCCAAGGAAGTCCATGGAAGGCAAGCCCCAAACCGGCACTTGCTGGATTGATGATCAAGCCATGCTCGTGGACGCGACCAAAGAGGAGACGGAAGGTGTGATAGGTGCTCTGCCTTGGATGTGCTGGCTACCAGGATGTCGTCCAAGTAAACAAACACGAAAGACAAGTCGCGCAGCACGACGTCCATCAAACGCTGGAAGGTCTGTGCAGCATTCTTGAGGCCGAACGGCATCCGTAAAAACTCAAAAAGCCCGAATGGAGTTATAACCGCCGTCTTGGAGATGTCTTGCAGACTCACCGGCACCTGGTGGTAGCCCCGCACCAGATCCACTTTTGAAAAAATAGATGCTCCAGCCAGGTGGGCTGAAAAATCCTGGATGTGCGGAACGGGGTAGCGGTCAGGCATAGTGGCACCATTAAGGCGCCGGTAGTCGCCGCACGGACGCCAGCCGCCATTGGACGCCAGCCGCCATTGGACTTGGGAACGAGATGGAGAGGCGAGGCCCAAGGACTGTCGGAACGACGAATGATGCCGAGCTTCTCCATGGAGGCGAACTCATCCTTCGCGATGGCGAGTTTGTGTGGGTCGAGGCGACGGCCCTGGCATGCACAGACGGGCCCTCAGTGGAGATATGATGCACTACGCCGTGTTTGGTGGCCGCGGACGAGAAGGTAGGTGTCGTGATGTCCGAGAACTCCAACAGGAGGGGGGAGAAAACATCAGCCGGTGAGACGGCGCTGGACAGCTTCATCGCGGCCGCATCACTGCGCTCACATGACAAGGAGCTGAACGTCTCAGCGTTGATGAGCTGACGGTTTCCCACATCCACCAGGAGACTGTTGGCACAGAGGAAGTCAGCGCCTAGGAGGGGAGTGGACACCTTGGCCAAAACAAAATCCCAGGTGAAACGCTGGTCAGCAAAACACAACGGCACGGTGCGCGTGCCAAAAGTGGGGATAGCGCTGCCATTGGCCGCCTCGAGGGCGGGGCCCTGTTTCGCCCGACAGACGTCCATAGCCCGGCCGAGAAAAATCTATCCGCCTCCCTGGCCAACTGGCGAAACTCAGTCTTGACAGAATTGGTCACGGCCAAACGAACCTGGTCTGGGAGCTGTTGCAGGAAAAGTTCCTTAAACAGGAAACATGGCTGGTGGTCACCAAGCAGAGCCAGCATGTGGTCCATCAGTTCAGAGGGCTTCGAGTCACCGAGCCCAGGGAGGGAAAGGAGCTGGCGAGCACGCTCAGATTCGGACAGTCCAAACGTCTCTTTCAGGTGTGCTTTTAAGGTGGCATACTTGTTGTCTGCTGGTGGATTTTCAATCAGACTCACCACCCTCCCCGCAGTTGAGCTGGTAAGAGCCGCCACTACATAGTAGTATTTGGTGCTGTCCGCGGTAATCTCCCTGAGGGCAAACTGCGCCTCCGCCTGAGCAAACCATGCGTTTGCATTCTGTTCCCAAAACTCGGGCAACTTGAGAGAAACTGCGTTTGTTGCCATGTTCAGTCAACTCTGGAAACGTCCAGAGAAAATCGGGGTCACCAATGTAGGAGTGTGGGAAACAAAAGGACTGAGAAAGGCTTTTTGTGGACGGAGTAAATAATCGTCGGCTTTATTTCACACTCTGCATTCGCTCTGACAACACAACACGCGCTCCCCCGTCCCACTTGATTAACGTCATCAACCCGCTAACGGTTATGGGTAATGTAGTTGAATAAACCTATCAAGTAACTATAACGTCAACAAGGCTAGCTCGCTGTGAATTCTAACCTATATTGTCCTGCTAGTGAGTGGTCAATACAATACTATATATACTATTACTATATACTATATATATATATATATATATATATATACTACTGTATACTGTATGCTATAATATATACTATTCTGGGCTATTCTGCATGACTACTTTTACTTTTGCTACTTTGGGTATATTAGACGCTAATACTTATGTTATTTTACTTGAGTAACATATTAAATGTAGGACTTTTACTGTAACAGTATTTCTACAGTGTGGTATTACTTGTGCTTAAGTTGTCCCAGCAAGTCAAGTTGATTTTATTTGTATAGCCCTTAATTACAGTTACAGTCTCAAAGGGCTTTACAGGCCTCTAACCAAGCATGGAATGCAGAGGCCCCAAACTCTGCTGATGCTCAGGCCCTGGTGTCATTCAAAGTAATTAATTGGTTTGATTTTAACGCATGTTCACACGTGCATGCACACACTCAATGTATGTATTTGATTTGATTAAAATACAGAATGAAGCCACAGTCGGGATCACAGCAAACTACTAATATAGTCTACCAGCTCAGAATGTATAGCCAAGCATCGCATTGTTATTTCCAGAACTGAGTTTACGAATAATTTTTTAGTAAGAAAACATCGCGATAACATCCCCAACATGTCAGTGCTGCCACGCCCTCCACTTCTACCCCCTAGTTTTCCCTCTACCTGTGTGTGTGTGTGTGTGTGTGTATGTGTTGTGTGTGTGTGTGTGTGTGTGTGTACCTTACCAGATCCCGCTCGTCCTGGAATTCCCTCCTGCCTGTCAACCTTCCTGCGTACCTGCCTTTTTTGTGTATTCAGCAGTGTCATTACAGTATTTTGTAAAAGACATTAGTAAAACCATGGCATCTACGCTTCCCTTCTACCTGTGTCTGCACCTGGGTCCTCATATTCACGCGCGTAACAAGTGCTGGGGGTCTGTGTCAACCACTAGCCATGTCACTAATCCATAATCAGTCGCCAATTCATGACGGCAGTACAGAGAGACACAGCAGGGTTCAGCTTTCAACATTCAGTTGTCTGGAATATTCCCCAATTAACTCACCATAGGTGCCAGGGCATGGAAACTTGGGATTTGTACAATAGGTGAATAAAATATATATTTTTGTTTATAAAAGTGGAATTCTTCTCCAGTCATCTTCCGTGAGCAAAAGGTTAGATGTGTGGCACATGTGCAGACAGGCTGAAGCCACCAGCATTATAGAAATATCAAAAGCCACCCTGAAGTGATGATAGGTAAACGCCTGTGTCTGTGTGTGTGTGTGTGTGTGTGTGTGTGTGTGTTTCGTGAGCTTGGGAACAGTGAGCTGTTTTTGTTCTCTACATTGTTTCAACACCAGGATGGCCTTCGGGAGGGGTAGTGTAGGTGGGTGGTGACACAACATCCTAAAAGAGAGGGAAGTGATGGGGAAGCACTGGGGACATCCTGGAAACTTTTCAGAAACACACTTCCTGTTGTTCCAGGACACCATGAACCAGACGACACATCAATGAGGGTGAACATGCTGACATATTTTATTTATTTATTTAACAGGAGTAGTCATGGCTGGTAGTTCTGCTGTAGTGGAAGGAGTAGGTTCGTAGTCTGGGGAGAGAACACACAGTGTGAAACAAAGTCAGACTGTCCTAAATCTCATTGTGGTTTTGCTCTCTTGGAAGAAGGAGAAGACATTTTTTTTCTTGATCTTGTAAGTTGTCTCTGTAGAAAGGAAGGAAGTAGTTCATACCCCCATACACATTGACAGGAAGTAGAGTACCTGGAAAGAAAGCCGTGTGCGCGCGCACACACACACACACACACACACACACACACACACACACACACCACACACACACACACACACACACACACTCTCTCTCTCTCTCTCTCTTCTCTTCGGCCCTCCGTTGACATGAAGCTCTCTCTTCAGGCACTCACAAGGTTGACTTCTAAGAAATATTAAATATTTAGTTTTTATATATTTTACAAAATACGAAGGCCTCCCAGACAATGACTTTCCCCCTGTAGAGTTGCTGTTACAAGCAGCCGTGTTGTAGAACATCTGTCCACAGTGTGGTTTCCTCTGCTCTTTCATCTCTGCTAATGATTCCTATCTTCTCCAGTTGTTTTGTGCTATCAAGAAATGATGGAAGGAGACCAACAACGAGGAGAGAGAGAGAACATTAGAAAGAGGGGATAAAGAAGGATGGGGAAAGAGAAGAGCGATGGGTGATGGTGAAAGATAAGGAGAGAGAAGAGGGCGAGAAAGAGAAGAGAGGGGGGAGAGAGAGGAAGAGGAGAAGAGAGGTGGGAGAGAGAGACAGAGAAAGAGGACATGACAACATGAGCTCCTGAATTATGAATTATGAATTATTATCCTGAATAAGCCACAAAAAAACAATACAGACCAACCAAATAAATACCAAACAGTACTACACAATTTATGCATTTTACTACTGCTTCTCAATAAAGGAAACAATATATAATATAATTTTATCTTACCTAAAATAGAATATAAAATAAGCATAACAAATAAAACCAACCTGCTGAAGCTGCCAAAGCCAGACCAGCCGAACTACTAACAGCATGATGAGCCACCTAAGTGCCCAGAGCATCACCTATCGTCCAGAGGCTAAAAACGACGCAAACATAAGCTGATGAAGAAACAACCACAGGACCTCTATAAGAATGGTGATGTGAGTATAACCGCATCTTCTTCATTGACCAACGCTTTGCTTTGCTCACAGCAATCAGCAATCACTACAAGTCTGTTAAGAAAGACAGAATATGCAACGAATGGAAACTGAAAATTAGGAAGATGGAAATCGAGGACCTGCGGAAAACATCACATTCAACCTTTATAAGAATGGAACTGTGATCATACAAGGGAACCTTCATTTGAATCAAACTTTAATACAATAAATCTAAGTACTGAAGTACTGATTCAACTTTTTAGTCAAGTAAAAGTAAAAAAAGTGCAGGCTCTGAAATGTACTCACAGTAAAAAGTAACTTTTAAACTGGCTGTTTTTCTGCAAAGCTAACAGAACCTCATGTCATATTCATATAAATATAATAATAAAAGGGAATAGGAACTTTATTTCTACTTGTATTGTATTCAACATGAACAATGAAAACAAAGTGGATAGAAAAAACAAGCTCTATTTGCTGTCGCCTACATTGTAGATTGGTGACTTCGCCTCTACATAGGCCTTAACAAATCACACAAATTATATAGTTGGAAATCAGTCTTGGGCCAAACCATTGCAAGGGGTAAAGCCTAGACATTTCCTTAAACAATATTTACAATAATAATTCATATATATACATTTACATCCCAAATAATACCAATCACTGACGTGAATAAATAAATAAATATGCACAATACCCCCCTAACTATTGCCCGCAAACTATATGTGGTGCCCGTTTCCAGAGAGAACTGTTTTGCCCGCAGGAGGAGAACACAGGCAGAGGCAAGTCATTGTGGTCCACGATGATACTGTATTACATTTACAATTTTCTCATTGTCACTGTTATGCTCTTAATTTATCCATTATGGCGTTATGACGTAAATGAATATGCATATTTTACTCAGTTCACAGGTGGACAATGCAGTGCAACAATCCAGCATTCGGGTGCCTTGTGATAATACAGATGAATGTGGGTTGTAGCTCTGACCAATATCAATAAACTTTATTCTAAACTACATTGCGTGTTTCTTTAACATCAATGTGTTACGTCTGGTCATTCACAGACAGACTGTTCGGTTAGGGACTGTTCACGACAGTCCACTGTCTCGTTTTACGGACTGTCAGTTCCACTTTACGTGTTCTGGGTTCTGGTGTGTGTGTGTTGAAATAAATGGAGAAGCACGATCTCCGACTTGACATACCGTAGTCGACTCCGTCATTCTACGGACATAACATTTGGCGACGAGGATGGCTGATTTTTCCCTTCCACCACCCTCTCCGTTCCTAGCCCTACCAGGAGAGCCACCAGTCCCGTGGTCTCGCTGGATTTCCTCGTTCGAAACGTACATCCTTGCTGCCGGCTTGGAGGGTGTATCCGAGGGGAGGCGACGTGCACTGCTGCTGCACTGTTTAGGAGCAGAGGGACAACGCGTGTTCGGAACTCTCGGCACCGCGACAACGTTCACAGAGACTGTGGAGCTACTAAGAGGACATTTCGCCGCTCCGCAGAGTGCTCTCCTCCGTCGTACCATATTCAGACGGCGGTATCAACGCGCGGGGGAGTCAGTGACGCAGTACGTGGCGGATCTACGGGGTTTGGCCAGCTTGTGCAAGTTTGGGGCGTTGCAGGATGAAATGGTACGTGACCAACTTATCGTCCATACAAACTGTGACAAAATTAGGGAAAGACTGTTGTTGGAAAAAGATGACCTGACATTAGCAGTGGCTTTAAATCTAGCGGTCCAGGTCGAATCTGCTCTCAGATGCGCAGCAAGTCTGTCAGCCCCTCCCACCTCGCTCGGCTCAAATGCGCCACTACCCCACGTGAGCGCAGACAGCAGCGGGGAGAGCATACTGTTGGCGTCCCAGTCACGTGACAGCCAACACCAGCCTTGTGGGAATTGTGGTTCTCCTGCACACAATTCTAGAGCTCAGATATGCCCAGCCTGTGGAAAAACCTGCTCCAACTGTGGAAAGGCAAATCACTTCCACAAGGTTTGTAGGTCTGCCCCAGCTAGAGCCCACCAGCAACCCACCACGTTCATCCACAATGTCAGCTCAGGGCGAGCACCATTCAAAACGTGTTCTTTAATGGTTGGCGAGGTCACTCTGCCCCTCCTCCTAGATACGGGAGCCACAGTGTCTCTTCTGAACTTGGCGACTTACACCCAGTTTTTCCCCCACGAACCGTTGGGGCCCCCCACCACCACCCTGCGTGGCTACGCCAACTCGGAGATCGACATTGTGGGGTCCCTTCAGCTGCCGGTGAGGTATGGAGAGAAGACATTGCCGGCTTTCAGGTTCAATGTTGCACGCCGGGGGACCAACCTCCTAGGTCTAGACCTCTTCAACCGCCTTGGTTTCACCCTGTTAGACACCACTGGCTCAGAGATTCACACCGTTGTCATCCCCTGGCAGCAACAGTGGCCTGCACTGTTCAGTGGTGTGGGTTGCCTCGAGATCTTCGCCCACCAGCCCCTGGTAGATTCAACGGTGACGCCAGTCATACAGCCCCTCCGCCGCTCTCCTCTGGCTCTCCGCGATGACATCTCCTCTGAGTTGCAGAGCATGCTCGATGGCGACATCATCGAGCAAGTGAATGCATCACCCTGGATTTCTAACTTGGTGGTGGCGAAGAAAAAGTCTGGAGGGTTGAGAGTCTGCGTGGACTTGAGAGCGGTAAACAAGGCCATCATCCCCGACAAGTATCCCCTTCCAACTACGGAGGAACTCACCGCCCAGTTCCACGGGTCCACCATTTTCTCCAAACTGGATCTCCGCCAGGGTTACCTCCAGGTGCCACTACACCCTGAGAGCCGCAACCTCACTGCGTTTATCACCCACAAAGGGGTCTTTCGTTATAAGCGCATGGCTTTTGGTTTAAGCTCTGCCCCCAGCTGCTTTCAAAAAATCATGGCCTCCATCTTCGCTGGGATCCCAGGTGTGGCCATCTACCTTGATGACATTGTGGTCCACGGGGCCACCGCCAAGAGCCACGACGAGCGCCTCCACAGTGTTTTCAGGGTGATGGCCAAGCACCACCTCACACTCAACGGCGAGAAGTGTGTATTTGCCGCCCCAGCCATTGAGTTTGTAGGGTTCCGCCTCTCAGCTGACGGCACGTACCCACTACACTCGAACACGGCGGCCATCCACCGTGTCCCGGAGCCCACCTCAGCCGCTCAGGTGGCCTCTTTCCTGGGCATGACAGCGTACTATCTCCGCTTCCTGCCACAGTACTCATCCACAACCGCGCCGCTGCGAAAACTGTTGAAACAGGACGAGCCCTGGTTTTGGACGCCTGCCTGCTCGGACGCTGTGCGCCTCCTGAAGTCCCAGCTCACCTCTCCACCAGTTCTAGCACACTTTGACCTGGCCAGCCCCACACTCGTCACATGCGATGCCTCCGCTTTGGCCATCGGCGCAGTGATGTCCCAGCTGCAAGGTGGGGTGGAGAGGCCGATAGCCTTTGCCTCTCGAGCCCTCAGCCCCACGGAACAGAGGTACTCAGTCGGGGAGCGGGAGGCTTTAGCATGCCTCTGGGCTTGTGAACGCTGGCACATGTACCTTTATGGACGGGCATTCACGTTGAGGACAGATCACCAGGCCCTCACTACCCTTCTGGCCACGTCAGGCACCGGTCACAAACCACTACGTCTCCACCGTTGGGCCGACCGACTGCAGCAGTACAACTACCGCCTGCAGTTCACACCGGGCCGGGACAATGTGGTGGCCGATTTGCTGTCACGTGCAATCCCCAACCCACCCATAGGCCCAACTCTGGCCCCCGGACGGGACTCAGCTGAGCATGATCTCGTGCAGCTCCTCCACACGCCCCTTCAGGGGACGGTGTCACTGAAAGAGCTCCAGGACGCTTCAGCTGACGATCCTGTCCTCTCTACGCTCTCGACCTACATCAGGCAAGGCTGGCCGGCGAAGGTGCCTGACGAGCTGCTTGCTTACTCCAGGATCAGGGAGGAGCTGTCGTGTTGGAACGACACCTGCGTCGCCCGTGGGCTCTGCACTGTGGTCCCAGGTGTCCTTCGGGCGCGTGTCCTTGCTATGGCGCACGAGGGACACTTGGGCATAGTCAAGCTCAAACAGCGGTGTCGCGACGTGGTGTGGTGGCCAGGCATCGACAGGGAAATCGAGACCCTGGTCAAGGACTGCACTGCCTGTCTTCTTAGCGGCAAGACCAGGGCCCCAGCCCCGCCCCCACCCATGCAGCCGTTGGATTGGCCGTCCCAACCCTGGGAACATCTGCAACTTGACATCTGTGGCGAGTTGCATGGGGTGCCGCATCACCAGCGGTTCCTCGTGGTAGTTTACGACCTCCACTCTAAGTGGCCAGAGGTGACACCTGTGGGCTCCGTCACAGCCAGGGTGTTGATCGACATCCTTGAGTCCCTGTTCGCACGTTGGGGCCTGCCTAAGAAGATCACGACCGACAACGGCCCCCAAATGGTCTCCCATGAACTGTCCTCATATCTGGTGGGGAAAGGGATCCACCACATCCGCACGGCTTTCTACAACCCGGCTGCGAACGGGGGGGTGGAGCGGCTGAATCAATCACTGAAGAATGGCATCAGGGCCCACTTGACACAAGGGTGCACGCTCACCACCAGTCTACTCCAGACGCTGTTGCACTATCGTGCCACCCGTCACACCACCACAGGCGTCTCCCCAGCCTCCCTCATGCTGGGGCGGGAGCTCCAGCTACCTCTGAATAGGCTCCGCCCTACACTGGCTCAGGCTTCGGTCCACCCAGTTGGAGCCACAGTCGCCACACGCCAGAGCCTGATGAAAGACCGGTTCGATAGGGCCCGACGTGTTAGGCCACCGGCCATCGCTGTCTCGGATTGGGTCAGGATCCAACGGCCCCACCGCAACAACAAACTCCAGACGTTTTGGTCGGACCCCGTTCAGGTTGACCAACAGCTTGGCCCGGCTTCATTCAGGCTCGCCGACGGCACTCGCTGGCATGCTAGTCGCCTGCGTAAGGTGCGGGCCCCCCCTTGCCCAGGGTTGGGTGTGCCTGCCGTTGCAGTCCTGCCGGCTGCACGGTTCGAGGTCGCAGCGACCCCAGCCCCTCAGGCACAGCTCTTAGTTCCACCGCCAGCTGTCGTTGTTGCACCAGAGGGCCGCCCGGCACGGGCACACACTAGGCCCGGGCACCTGAGGGACTTTGTGACTGAGTACCACACCTAGGTTGTGTGAGGGGGGGGGAAATGTTACGTCTGGTCGTTCACAGACAGACTGTTCGGTTAGGGACTGTTCACGACAGTCCACTGTCTCGTTTTACGGACTGTCAGTTCCACTTTACGTGTTCTGGGTTCTGGTGTGTGTGTGTTGAAATAAATGGAGAAGCACGATCTCCGACTTGACATACCGTAGTCGACTCCGTCATTCTACGGACATAACACAATGTTCTGTGTACCTTTGTTACTCCAATACCAATCATAACGCAATCATAACATAACAAATAATGTATCAATTCTGGCGATCTCGTAACAATGTCGTCACGGGGGCTCGTCATTACAATGTCGGGGAAGGTCTGCAATGATGCAAAATAAAAATAATCGAATAGAATAAAGAACAATAGAAAATAAAATAAAATAATAATTCACCTCAAATGCATTAAAACGAAAGTAACAAGCCTGTTTTTAAATTGTAAGAAGTAGAATGTACAGATGTGTTAAAATGTAGGGAGTAAAAGTAAAAAGTCATCAGAAAAATAAATACTTCAGTAAAGTACAGATACCTGAAAAATCTACTTAAGTACAATAAAGAAGTGTATGTACTTTGTTACTTCCCACCTCTGGATACAGCCAAGTGTATTGTGTGACATACTTTGAACATGCATCATTTGAATAATTCACATAACAAAGCAAAATCAATTAAGTTATCAATCTTAATGTTGGTTTAATCTGGTGGTTACTGCAAGCCGTGACCAGAGCGTGTCAAAAACAGCCTAGGCTTACTATAGACAGCACACCGAAACCCTAAAAAGCACTCGTGGCTGCTGTACCGTCAGTCTTCAAAACAGCTGTTCCCAAGCAGAACAGTGTGTGTGTGTTGATATGGACAATGTCCATCCATTTGGGATGTTAAGGGAGGGAAAAATCCTGGCCCTGATGGTATTGGGTGTTGTATACTTACTGATGGCATTGGAGGTGGTAACAGTTCTTACGTTGACATTTTATGTTCACGCTGTCACTCCAAATCAATAAGTTTCCTAGTCTTTGGAAGGATTCCATAATTGTATCTGTGGCAAAAAAGGAGACTAGAGGCCTGTGGTGCTTACTTCCCTGATCATGAAATTATTTTAGAATATTGTGTCACTTACAATGCAGTGTTCCAGCAGTTCCAGGGGTGTTGAGGAAAAGAAAAGTCCTGGCCCTGATGGTATGGGGTCGTAACCATGCTGAACAGGTCTTAAGTTTTCTATTCTCATTGTCACTCCAACTCAATAGTGTTCCTTGTCCTTGAAAGGATTCCATCATTGTATCTGTGCCAAAAGAAAGAGCAGACCAGAGAGCTGTGGTGCTTACTTCCCTCATAATTAAATTATTTGAGACGATTGTGAAGGATGCACTTTTGAACAAATTTTGACCCAGTCCAATTTGCCTGCAGGGGAGGCAGGGTTGATGACGATGAAACGGCCACCCTAATAAATATGATTCTGGCACACCTAGAGGGTTGAAAGACTTTAATCCGACTCATTGATTTCCCCTCAGCTTGTAAGTGTATCCAGCCTCACATTTTAGCAAAAAGGTTGGTGAACATGTGAAGTTTAATGTTGTTTTATGAGATGTTTTCTCCTTCGCCCCAGGGGTGTGTCCTCTCACACCTTATTTGTCATGTATACTTACATGGGCCAAAGCCAATATGTGAGCTGTCATATTATCTCTCATCGTGTCTTGCAGTGATGGCCCTGATCAGGGACAAGTTGGAGTACAACTATCATAGCTCTGAACCCAGACGCATGTGGTGTGGATTGCGAGGGATCACAGACTTTAAAGGGAAGAATAGCAGCGATGACCAGCCCATCGCCTCTCTCCCTGATGAGCTCAACACCTTCTACACATGGTTTGAGGTGAGTAACACAACTCCTACAGCAAGGCTAGCTGAGGACGAGGACGACTGCACTCTGTCCCTAACCACAGTGGATGTGAGGAGAGCTCTTAAAGGATTAGACCCACAGAAGTCTCCAGGGCCAGAAGGCATTCCAGGCCACGTCCTCAGAGTGTGCCGACTAGCTAGCAGAGTTATTCACCTCTATATTCAACCTCTCCCTGCACCAGTCTGCCGTCCCTACCTCCTTCAAACTGACCACCATTGTCCCCGTGCTGAAGAAATCTTCCATCACCTGCCTGAATGACTACCAACCTGTAGCAATGATCCCCACCATCATGAAGTGCTTTGAACCCACATCTGCTCCACCCTTACATTTACATTTACATTGAGGGCATTTGGCAGACGCTTTTATCCAAAGCGACTTACAAAGAGTACATTTGTTGAAGGAGAGGCAGCAATATATCACTGTGGTAACTGAAGATAAGAATAGAGCTGTTTTCGAGCATTCATATTTACGTGACGAATAGAACGAGTTTCATAATTGCCAAGTTGCCTGCATAAGTAGCTGGGCAGGCGTGCGATTCTAAGCATGTGACAACATCTGAGAACGAACAACAATGCTAAGTGCCATTAATAAATGTTAAGACGTATAAACACGCAGGTTAGTGCTGGGGGGGGGTTATGTAGAGTCCAGGTGAACTCTAAACAGGTGGGTCTTGAGTCTCTTGTTAAGGAGGGGGGTTATGTAGAGTCCAGGTGAACTCTGAACAGGTGGGTCTTGAGTCTCTTGCGGAAGCTGGCGAGCGACTCGGCCGTCCTGACATGAGCCGGGAGCTCATTCCACCACTGCAGAGCCAGAACCGTGAAGAGTTGGGACTTGGAAGAGCGATGTTTGGCTGTTTTTAGTGAAGGCGGTACCAGTCGTTTGGCAGAAGTTGCCGAGCGGAGTGCTCGGGCTGGGGTGTAGGGTCGGACTAATGTTTGGAGGTAGGTAGGGGCGGTTCCGTTGACAGCCATGAAAGTCAGTACCATTAAGTCAGTACCTCCGTTAATTTGCGGTTCTGATGGGGGGGGGGGGTGCTCCGTTTATTTGCGGTTCTGATGGGGGGGGTGCTCCGTTAATTCGAGGTTCTGATGGGGGGGGGGTGCTCCGTTAATTTGCGGTTCTGATGGGGGGGGGGTGCTCCGTTAATTTGCGGTTCTGATGGGGGGGGGTGCTCCGTTAATTTGCGGTTCTGATGGGGGGGGGGTGCTCCGTTAATTTGCGGTTCTGATGGGGGGGTGCTCCATTAATTTGCGGTTCTGATGGGGGGGGGGGTGCTCCGTTAATTTGCGGTTCTGATGGGGGGGGGGGGGTGCTCTGTTAATTGGTGGGGACATGTCCCCAGCGTCCCCACTAAATTCTACGCCCATGCTCGGTACCATGCGCAGTTTCTATTAAACATCCATAAACGACAACTCGGTTGCATCTCTTTATTTCAATATTCCTTGGCTAAGAATATTACAAGGTTAACGTTGCGTTGCCAAAGTGGTAACTTCGTGGGATTTCCATTAGGCTACATTTACGTCTCCCTGTCAAACTATTCTCCAAAACAAACTCGTTTCCGTCGCTCTGGATACGTCACCCCGTGTATTCTTCTGATTGGTCGTAGTGTTATCCAATTGCGTGCAGTGATATTTTCAAACGCATGCTTGGTGCCGCCCCTCGAGTTGGGCCATTTTCATTGCTCATTACCAGACCTACAGCTTTCTAGATGTAGGTCTAGATTTCCAGGCTAAGTCACCGACTGAGTAAGGTTAAAAGACTCTAAAAGATTAAGAAAGTCTTTAACCAGGGGTCTGGTTTCACAGCAAACATGTATGTTAAAATCACCAACAATCCACAAAGGGGGAGGTTGTTACGTTTTGAGCGGGAGTTAGTTTAGTCGTGGTTTTGTTGGCGTAGGTTACGGCCAGACGGTAACCTATGAAGTCGGAGTGACAAATAAAACAGAGTCGTTTAACTTGGACCTAAACTGCCAGTCCCAACACATGAGCAGAGTACCTGCGCACCATGTCTGACTTTGCACTCAGGAAGACGCTGACCAGATACCAGCTCAGCGGACACAGCCTGGCTCTGGAGACCGGTCATCACAGACAGACCTGCCCTCTGGCTGTGCACACACTGTCCACAGAAACAAAAGGACAATGAAACACACTTCCTGTACTGTACAAAGACAGAAGACAGAAGAAGCCTTTTCCTAAATTCACCTAACAATACGCACAATTGGATACATAATTAGACAGTGAAAAAATGTACTTTATACTCAAAAAAACTAAAATGTCACAATCTCAGGGGCAACCAGGGAAATGCCTTATAATGACTGTTCTTTCATGTGTGTTTTCAAAGTGTGTTGTTGTATAACTGTTCTATTCTCACTGTGTTAGTCGACTATAACTGTTACTATTGCTAGTGTTGCACCATTACTTGTATTATTGTATTCTTTTTGCTTTGGCAATATAAAGAAAGGCCTTTCTCATGCCACAAAATCCCTTGAATTTTATTTAGAGAGTGAGAAGAGAGATGTTGTTTGTGTGAAGTTGGGAAAAGCAATTAGGAGACCCATAGCAGTGTTTACAGTTCTCATAGGCAGGGCATTAAACGACTGCAGTCAGTGACATGGAAGGACCAAACACACACACACACACGTAACTATTCACATGCAATGCTGCTCTTGAGCAATAATAGCTCTAGAGCTAAATTGCAAGGGCTGTATTCACAAAACATATTAAGGCTAAAAGGAGCTCCTAAATAATACAATAATTACACAATAATTACAAATAATGGGCATGTCATTCCTTATTTTAGGACTCGCCAATTTTTCCTCTAAGAGTAATTCACAAATAATTTTTGTTATCAAGAGGACCAATTCAGAAACAGTCCTAAAATGTCAGCTGCCTGCAATCCGCCTTATTATCACATCAACAAGTTACAAACATTTAATGATGCTGAGCTTTTAAAAAGGTATCACTTAATCGTGAGGGTATTATGATCATAGTCACCAATAAACAGAAAAAATCAGATTACACTGGAGATCAAGATTGTGACAACTCTACGCTACTTGCCAGCAGGGAAATGGTGATTTAGCGCAGACGAACTATGTAGATCATCTGTCAGGAGAATATTACATCAAACAACGAATGCCCTCTCCATACCCCACATCGTCCAACAATTCATAGTTTCCTCTTAATGTCCGCCAACTACAAAGAAACAAAGCCCACTTCACGGCATAGCTGACAAATAGCTACAATTATTCAGTAGCCTATATTCATTTTTAATCAGTGAAACTTAGCCTACATTCTTAATTATGAATCTCTATTTTATTACATTTGTGGTGTAATAAAATAAAGATTTTATTTTAAATATAATAAAATAAGATTTAATGCATTTGATAATTTCTTTAAAAAATTATTGCCCCATGGCCTATCTGCCAATCACTGTGGACACAAGAAGTAAGCTTCTTCATGAAACATCATCCATAGAAACGGGGTCAACCCTACACTTACTTTTAGTTCCCCCTATTCCTGAGTAAGTCTTAGCAGCTTTGAGAATAGGTTTTAGGAACGTTTAGTGGTATTTAGGAGACATCTTATCTCATTTATTGCAGTGAGGAATATGTCAAAAAAATCAGCCAAACGAAGAGATCAGAGATCTGTCTGATGCTCTTAGTTTTTACATTTGTCTTGTTCCTTTAAAGGAAATGAACAGTTGTGTGTGGCCGCACAGTTTGAAAGCTCCTGTGTTCCCAGGTGGTCTCTCCATCATAACTGAAACCAGCAGTTATCTCAATACCTCACTGTAAACATCAGCTCCCATACCTATACTTAGTAAGTAACCACACAGACCAGTATGTAAATAATTCTATTTACCTTTTTTTGCTTCATCACTCCTTCTGTGTACTGGTATTCAACTGCCCAAAGTGTCACATTGAATCAAGATAATTACTGTCATCCATGACAGTGATTACAGGCAACCTAACTTGCAATATTAACTTGCCAATTTTGAAAATGTTTTCAGTGATGTGTTTCAGAAGTAGAACTATTATTAGTATCCATATTAGGATTACACTCTAGTGCTTTTAGTTTCAGTTTTATGTTTCATTATAGTTTTTATTTATTATTCACCTTGTATATGTCATAATTGATGCATGCTCGCATGCATGTCCAATGTTTATAATGTGACATGAACAACCAGAGAATGACATTCCTGAGTGCTTTTTGCTTGTCAAGTTCAGTGAATTCCAGTGAATTTCACAGGATGTAATAATGCCGTGGACATTTTAATGTTGCCATTTGAGGTGATTGTGTGGCTATCTGTGTCTCCGGTCCCCTTATTTTGCTAGGGTATATCTTGTCAAGAAAAATAATCTGTTGTAGTGCATTATGCCAAATTGTTGTCGTCGTCTGAATATCTTATCTTGCCTACATATTTGTATATTTGCACTGTAAATTTGTAAATCTGTTAGTTTATTTTTATTTCCATATTGTTTTATTATACTGTATTGCTATGCAACCTGGCACAAGAATTTCCTTCGGGATTAATAAAGTTCTGTTCTATTCTATTCTATACTATTCTATTCTATGAACTCTACAAGTCTCAACTAGAAACGTATGTCCAACAAACAAAGTACCAAAAAGGAAAAAAAAAAAAAAAGAAGTAATTTCTGCAGAATCTCATCAAGGGCTTAAATAGAATAAACCACATGGTGTGTCTTTTTTAAAATGTGCAGACATCTTGTAAGTTACAATTATTCAGCCAAGGTTAGAAGAAAACCTCACAAATAACAGATTGTAAGGAAGGAAGAGGACAGGGATGAATTGGGGGAAAAGTTAAACTCAACATATTCTCTGTCCGTTCCAAAGAAACGGCAACATTTATATAAAGAACAAACATGACTGTTTGTGTTACTATAGAGCTGAAATAATATCTGTTAAAATGAAAGTCTTTAACAACACTCACATGTGCTTAGAAGCAAATGCTTGTGGACACACACGCACACACACACACACACACACACGCACACACACACACACACACACACACACACACACACACACACACACACACACACACACACACACACACGCACACACACACACACACATACACACACACACACACACACGCACACACACACACACACACACACACACACACACACACACACACACACACACACACACACACACAAACAAAAATCAACGTTGTGTGTGTCAAAGACCCCATGAAAAGACTCGCGAAGAACACAGTCACCTCGCCCGGACAAGGGAAACCGGGGCCCCCTTCTGGAGCCAGACCTGAGAAGGGAGCTCGTCGGTGAGTGTCTGGTGGCCGGGCCCGGCCGGGCGAAGCCCGAAAGGACGACATGGAGTCACCTCCCTGTGGGCTCACCACCTGCAGGGAGAGTCATTGGGGTCGGGTGCGTTGTAAACCGGGCGGTAGGCAAAGGCGGGGTACTGGGCGTGCGGATCCCCGACATCGCCGACTGCTTCAGGGGACGTGGAATGTCACCACACTGGCGGGGAAGGAGCCAGAGCTGGTGTGGGAGGTGGATCAGTACCAACTTGATATGGTTGGGCTCAACCTCCACGCACAGCACCGGTTCTGGAACCAAACTCCTGGAGAGGGGCTGGACCAGGGTTGCCCAGGGTGTGAGGTGCCAGGCGGGTGTGGGGATACTTACAAGTCCCCGGCTGAGTGCCGCTGTGTTGGAGTTCTCTCCAGTGAACGAGAGGGTCGCCTCCATGCGACTGCAATTCGCTGGGGGGCAGGCTCTGACTGTGCCTACACACCAAACAGCAGTTCAGAATATCCGGCCTTCTTGGAGTCCTTGGGTGGCATCCTGGAAAGGGTTCCATCCGGGGACTTCAACTGGGGGAGTTCTACTGGGGGACTTCAACGCACACGTGGGCAATGATGGAGAAACCTGGAGGGGAGTGATTGGAATGAATGGCCTGCCCGATCTGGACCAGAGTGGTGTTTTGTTATTGGACTTCTGTGCTAGTCATGGATTGGCCATAACAAACACCATGTTCTAACATGGTGGTCCACCAGTGTACCTGGTACCAGACCACCTTAGGTCAAAGGTCACTGATGGACTTTGTAATTGTATCAGCAGATCTGCGGCCGCATGTTTTGGACACTCGGGTGAAGAGAAGAGCAGAGCTGTCAACTGATCACAACCTGGTGTTGAGTTGGATCAGATGGCGCGGGAGGTTGCCAGACAGACCTGGTAAACCCAAATGTGTAGTGAGGGTGAACTGGGAACCTCAGAGCTGTGGTCAAAAGGCTGTCAGTGCCTGTCATGGCGGCAACCCAAGAACCAGGTTGGTGGACACCAGCGGTGAAGGAAGCCGTCAGGCTGAAGAAGGAGGCCTTTTGGGCCTGGTTGGCCCAGGGGTCTCCTGAAACAGCAGACGGGTACCGGGAGGCCAAAAGGACTGCGGCTTCAGCGGTCGCTGAAGCAAAAACCCGGGTGTGGGAGGAGTTTGGGAAGGCCGTGGAGAAGGACTTTCGATTGGCCTCAAGGAAGTTCTGGCAAACCGTCCGGCGACTCAGGAAGGGAAGGCAAGGCTTCGCTCAGGCTGTGCTCAGTCGGGGAGGAGAACTGCTGAACCAGAAAGATCATCAACGTCATCATGATGAACTCCTGTACCCGACCAGCACGTCCTCTGTGGAAGAGGCAGAGGCTGACGAATCAGGGGAAGCCTCACCCATATCCTTGGTAGAGGTCGCTGAAGTAGTCAAAAAGCTCTTCGGCCGGAGCCTCACTTACATGAGGAAGGGAGAGACAGTTACTCCAGCAGACACAAAGTATTATGGACTAGAAGAACGAGTCTGGGACGTGCCACTGGAAAATGTTATCAGAGAAAGCTTTTCTCACGTGAAATGAAAGACTGGAGAGACACTGACCGACTATATCAACAGGTTCTTGAGGAGATGGGCATTATGCATTACATTAGGAAAAGACAAATGTCTTAAATCACAACAACCATTAGTGCTTCATGACATTTCTCCCTACCTCCCCCCCTGGCTTATGCATTCCTTGACAGATAGCTTACTGGCTGAACACCAGTGCAGGATTCGATGCTGCTTTGAATGCATCCACTTCAGTGCAAACTATGGCCAGTTTGTAAATGGAATTCTCTCTCCAGCAGATGATATCTGAGAATCGATTGCCCAGTCCCTTTTTCCAACCTTTCAAAGAGTTTCCGACTCAGAATCAGGATGGGCTTCTCTTCACCAAAGCACCATTGGGCTAGCACAGTTTCCAGTCCAAAATCAAATGCATCGACTTGTACTAGGAACTTCTCATAAAAATCTGGACTCTGTAAAATATTTTTTTTCACATTCACTGGTTCAATGTACTCTGAATTAACCAGTTTTCTTTGTAAGGTATGTCAGTGGTGCAGCTAGTGTAACAAAGGAAGGAATGATGTACAATTGCGGCGTATGTGATGGCTGCCGTGTTGCGAGCTCGCGTACGAGGAGGCAGTTTTTTGTTATTTATTCTTTTAATTGCGACTATCCTTGCACAGGAAGTTAGCAGTAAATTCACTTAACAGTTGCACATTTCTGGAGATTAGAACGACAGTCGCTCGCCGCCTACCAGAGTTTTTCAAGTCTTTAGATTCGGACGTCCCGCCCTCATGATAAACACATCTTGGTGCAACCAAAGTCATGTGCAGACCCTCAAGTCTTTCTGTTCCCCGGACCTGGAGTACATGATGCTTATGTGCTGACCATTCTGGCTACCTCGGGAGTTTACAGCAGTATCCGTGACTGCTGTTTACATTCCCCCTCAAGCCAACACGGACATAGCGTTGAAGGAACTTTATGGGGCTATCAGCGAACAGGAGTCGGCACACCCTGAGGCTGCTTTCATTGTGGCGGGGGACTTCAATAAGGTGAACTTGAAGGTTCTCCCGAAGTTCTACCAACACATAACAAGTAACACACGGGGCGAGCGGATCCTCGACCACTGCTACACCCCCTTCCGGGACAGCTACAAGGCCCTCCTCCGCCCACCGTACGGCAAATCGGACCACCGCTCGATCCAACTACTCCCCGCCTACAGGCAGAGACTGAAGCAGCAACCAATCGCTGTGAAGGAGGTCCAATGCTGGTCGGACCATCCTGGAAAGGGTTCCATCCGGGGACTCCATAGTTCTACTGGGGGACTTCAACGCACACGTGGGCAATGATGGAGAAACCTGGAGGGGAGTGATTGGGATGAACGGCCTGCCCGATCTGAACCAGAGTGGTGTTTTGTTATTGGACTTCTGTGCTAGTCATGGACTGGCCATAACAAAGAGTTCAAGTTCAAGTTCAAGTATTTTTTTATTGTCACTTCACAGTTTACATGTGAGTATAAGCAGTGAGTGAAAAACGCCCGACAGCCGACAGTAATTATAAAAGAATACAAGATAGAAATAGAACTAACAAAATAGAAATAGAACTATGAATATAAATTCTGTGTAAAATAAAATAAAATACAATAAAATATACAACAAAATATCCAAGGGAGCAATACACATATAAATCAATGTACTAAAATATACATTGTTATATGCTGACATTCACAGAATGTCACAGAATACCTTCTCAGACAGTCAACACAACACTAGCACCAGCAATTAGCACCAGGACTAGCACTAACACCAGTACTAGCACCAGCACTGGCAGTAACACCAACACTAGCACCAACACTTAACACTACTACCAGCACTAGCACCAGCAGTAACACTAGCACTTAGCACCAGGACCAGCACTAGCAGTAACACCAGCACTGGCACCAGGACTAGCACTAGCACTAGCAGTAACACTTAGCACTAGCACTTAGCTCTTAACATTGATGCCGAACTTGTTCAGCAGCCTGATGGCCTGACTGTGGAAGCTGTCTCTGAGTCTGCTCGTGTGGCACTTGATACTGCGGTATCGCCTGCCTGACGGTAGAAGTGTGTACAGTTCGTGGCTGGCGTGGTTATTGTCTTTAGTAATCCGGTGTATATATCCAGGAGGGAGGGAAGCTCACCTCCAATGATGTACTGGGCCGTCCACACCACCCTCTGTAGTGTTCTACGCTCGACTGCAGTGCAGTTCTCGTACCAGACGGTGATGCATCCAGTGAGAACACTCTCGATGGTACTGGAGTAGAATGTTCTGAGGGTGGACAGTGGCTCTGAGGTGGTGCTGCCCATCCTCACCACCTGGCGGTGGCCCGACAGGAAGTCCAGTATCCAGCTGCACATTGTCGGGTGCAAGCCTAGACCCCCCGGGATGTGGTCGGGGCCCACCGCCTTCCGGATGTCCACCCGCTTGAAGGCTCTGCGCACGTCAGCCTCTGAGATGTTCAGCAGGCTGCTCTCCTCAGGCAGCGCTGACTTCGGCGGGCTGCCGTTCACGTCGAACCGAGCAAAGAAGGTGTTTAGCTCGCCTGGGAGGGAGGTAGAGGAGTTCTCTACACCGCTGGTTCTCCCTCTGAAGTCCGTGATTGTCTGCAGCCCCTTCCACACACCCCTCACGTCGTGGCTCTTGAATTTGTCCTCCACCCTGTTCTTATACTCCCGCTTGGCAGAGCCGATGGTCTTGTGGAGGTCGTAGCGGGCTCTCGTATATTCCACCATATTCCCGGAGTCAAAGGCGGCGTTACGCGTGCGGAGTGCGGCGCGAACATCGCCATTAATCCACGGTTTCTGGTTGGGATAAATCCGAACCGACTTAGTAGGAACAACGTCATCTATGCATTTCTTGATGAACCCGGTGACTGAGGACGCGTACTGGCTGATGTTATTGGCGCGATCAAAACAATCTTGCAGCATAACCCTTTCCAGATGTCACCCAAGGACTCCAAGAAGGCCGGATACTCTGAACTGCTGTTTGGTGCGTAGGCACACACAACACTCAGAGCCTTCCCCCCAGCCACTTGCAGTCACATGGAGGTGACCCTCTCGTTCACCAGAGAGAACTCTAACACAGCGGCACCCAGCCGGGGACCTGTGAGTATCCCCACACCCGCCTGACGCCTCACACCCTGGGCAACTCCGGAAAAGGAGAGGGTCCAGCCCCTCTCCCGGTGCCGTGTGTGGAGGTGAGCCCAACCATATTTTCAGATTACGAATGTTGTCATTGATCCAGGGGCAAGAGTTTGTTGATGAAAATGACCGAGTAGTGTAGAGATGTGGTATCAAGTTCAGAAGTACATTGATCATTGAACCAGGTTACTAGGTTATTAACATTGGAGGAGTAAGGTGGGGGGGTGTACAGGAATCCGAAAAAAAATTAAATTAAAAAAGAATGAAAAGGTAGCTGCAGAATGCGCATTGAGGAAGTGAGAGAGTACTGTGTGCTTCTGCGGTTGAGTGAAAGACGTCGTGTCAAAAACAATGCATTGGTGGTCAGAGAAAAAATCTAACATAGAAAGGCAGTTCAGAGTCAAGGCGAGGGTAAAAACAAGGTCAAGAGTATGACCATGGTCATGTGTAGGACCTGACACATGTTAAAAGAGTTGGTAATATTTAAGAATTCAAAATTGCCAATGTTCACATTAAAATCGCCATCCATAATAACTCGTTGATGGGTTTGGGTGGCCGGTAGACTATCTGACAGCATACTAGGATGTCATCAACTTGAAAAGAAAGTAGTTCAAAGCTAATATTAAAAAAGCTTATCTTAAATGACTGTACATGGTAAACACTGCTGGAGGGAAAGGCTTGGCTGAGGGTGGATTCTTGATGGAGATCTGAGTTACATTTTTTGTGTTAAGAGCAGACTGACAGTGTTTGACATGTTTTGATAATCTGTTTATTATAACAGAGATAGGATAGACGGGGAGGAGGACCAGGCTCAGCCGGAGAAATGGAGGGCTGAGTGGTTTCTGGAGTGGGTCGTGCTGAGGTCGGTATCAGTCAGAACTAAAAGCGATGTACTGGATGTAAGTTTTTACTGAGTTTAACAGCCTTTATGTTGGGGTGCAGGCCATCCAATTTGTAGAGGTCATGTCTGGTCCAACCCTATCTATTAGATGGGTGAGGAGCTCAGACATCCGGAGGGAGCTCAGAGTAGAGCCGCTGCTCCTCCACATCGAAAGGAGTCAGCTGAGGTGGTTCGGGCATCTGATTAGGATGCCCCCCGTGCGCCTCCCTTTGGAGGTTTTCCGGGCACGTCCAACTGGGAGGAGACCCCGGGGCAGACCCAGAACCCGCTGGAGAGATTATATATCTCGTCTGGCCTGGGAACACCTCGGGATCCCCCAGGAGGAACTAGAGAGCGTGGCTGGGGAGAAGGAAGCCTGGGGGGCCCTGCTTAGCCGGCTGCCACCGCGACCCGGCCCCGGATAAGCAAATGGATGGATGGATGGATGTCTGGTCCAAAAAACAAAGCGGCTAATAAAGCCATGCCCTGTTGCAGTGCTAAAAAGTCAACTGAATCGTTCCAGGCTTTTTGAAAGAGTGGGAATGGGGCCAGAAAAAACTGATTTTGCCCAGGCTCTGGATTGTGATTGCAAGTTACTCTAATTGATCTGAGTTTGACAGATTGTTCATTCATGACATCATTTGTAACAATGTGGACAATCAGAGTGTGAGCTGATGGATGAAGATCTGTGAGAACTAGTGACATTTCGATAATGTCTGCAACTTTGCTAACAGCGACGTTTTCCATGGGAAGCTGTCGGCGAAAAACAACACTTTCTCGACAAGTTAGAGCGAACCGGGACCGACCAGTCTGGAGAAGTCGGCGTCCATGTAGCAGCTATCTCAGTTAGCTCCTCAAGCGGAGCAAAAAAGTTTGAGACCAGGACAAGTTCGTCATCCTCATCAGGTGCAAACAAAGTTAAATAAATCCTTCTCCCCTTCTTCACCACTGATGCAAAGGAAGATGGGCCGAATGGGCCAGGAGTGTCGCTGGCAGATGGGCCGGGAGTGTCGCTGGTAGCCACAATCACGGGGCTGGAGGGAGCGTCCCATTGCAGGACAGTCAGCCGGGAGACAAGCAGGGATTGTGGCAGCCTGGTCCAAGCACTCGTCATCACTCATCTCGACGACTGCAACTCTCTCCTGGCTGGACTCCCTGCCTCCGCAATCAAACCCTTACAACGCATCCCGAACACAGCAGCTTGCCTGGTGTTCAACTTATCAAAATTCTCCCATGTAACCCACCTCTTATGCAACCTCCGCTGGCTCCCGGTAATCGCACACATTAGATTCAAGACACTGGTACTGGTACACTAAGCCCCAGCACGAGCGCTCCACTCAACAACTTTGGCTAGACGACTGGTACCACCTTCACTAAAAACAGGTGTAACCCACCTAGAGTTCACAGAGTATTCAATTATATTTAGGACCAGTGTCTAAGTCCATAGGAGGGGTTGAAAAGAGTATGACAGACACAATGAGCAACTGAAACCACAAGATAAAGGTTTTCTCTTTACACCAGAATTCTGGGATCCACTCACTGGGGATAATGTAATCAATGCATTACATGCAGAAGTAAAATATTTAAACAATGCTTCACCATTTGAACATTAACATAAATCTCATAAAGTTGATTATTACACAATGCACTTGCAATAGAAGAAAATGTCCCAAGTGTAACCAGAGGCCAGGGTTGGTCTGTTCCTTTAAGTTCCTTTGTTGTGGTCAGTTCGCTAGCTTTAGTCAGGTCAGGTAGTGTGAAGTCAGTTCCAAAGTGCTCTCAGGTTTGTCAAAAGTCAAGTAGTCAGATGTGGGGCTTTAACAGTCCGACCACACTGGTGGATCCCAATGATGGGATTGAAGGAATGGGTGGTCTCCTCCTCCGGGCACAAGGTGATCTTTGTCCAACTCCTCTGGGTAAGGAGATGATCGGGTTCAACACTGGCACGCCATCTTCTTCATCAAAGTCCAAAATCTAAATCGTATTCCCAGGATATCTCAAAACCTAACCTGTGTGAAAACAAGGCTATTACTATATTGAATCATGGCCATAATGAATGTCACATCAAAATCATCAAATTACTGACTATAGTGATTACACTCATGAATTAGTTTTAGTTTTTTTAACCTTGAAATATGATTAATATACCTTTTAACCATTAAATTAACATGTGTGTTTTTCTTTAAATCATGAGCTGAATAACAGCACATCATCATATATTTTACATACGTCAGATTCAAGGTTACAGTTTGAGTGTACATTAAGTATCCTTCTTAAACATACACACACTACATATTACAAACATACACACGCTACATATTATTAGCACTAGCGGTACATAAAATGACAGCCACGATGTAAGTGTACACAGTATAACATGAACAAAAGTAATCAAATCCAGCATCAAACTAAAATAATTGAGCTATGGTTATCAGATTATCAATGCAGAAAATCGTCATTGAACTAGAGCTTTTAACTGTGTTAATATCATGGCAGTAAATTCAACATGAAGTTCACGTACCAACAAGGAAAAAACCCCTGCTACTATCATTAACCGTGCTAGTCCAACTCAGCTAAAACTCACCAAGACGCTGCCAAAAGTGGCAACTAACGGCGCACAGGTCCCTGCAGTGTCTCTTCCACATCACACAAGCGTTGCCTCAAAGTAAGTTTAGGTAGCATTTATAAAATTATCCACTCCCTATCATTTATTTTTCTCAAGTTTCTCTATCAAATAGCGCTACTTCTACAGTGTGGATTCCTTTACTCAGTACAAATGAACTTTGACCTCGAGGGGGTGGGACTTATTTTATTTCTTCAATCAGAAATCTGCATTGCCTGATTTAACCAATAAAACGCAGTATGAGTAAAATACTCTGACTGACATATTGTTCAAACAAATAAAGAATAGTACTAAAATATATTAGACAATTATACTGTAAATATATGTATACCGTATTTTTCGGACTATAAGGCGCACCGGATTATAAGGCGCACTGTCAATGAACGGGTCTATTTTCATACATAAGGCGCACCGGATTATAAGGCGCATTAAGCAACACAAAACAGTCAGATAAATCGAACTTTATTCAACTCATTCACAATAACTCTCAACATTGTTCAGTTGTAACACATAAAATACAAAACAATACTCACTTTTTCAGTTCATTCCTCTTCCACAAATCCATCAAATTCTTCATCTTCAGTGTCTGAGTTTAACAGTTGGGCAATTTCGGCATCAAGCATGCCCGGATCCCTCTCGTCATTATCCGAGTCAGTCTCGTTGCTGTTACTGAGCTGTTCAGTGATGATTCCAGCCTTCGTGAAAGCTCGGACGACACTTGACACTGATACTTTAGCCCAGGCATCCACGATCCATTGGCAGATAGTGGCATAACTCGCCCGGCGTTGCCTCCCTGTCTTGGTGAATGTGTGTTCGCCTTCTGTCATCCAATGCTCCCACGCAGCTCGCAATTTAACTTTGAACGACCTGTTGACACCAATATCTAGCGGTTGGAGTTCTTTGGTTAATCCACCCGGAATGACGGCAAGCTCCGAATTAGTTTGCTTCACTTGGGTTTTGACAGTATCGGTGAGATGGGCGCGCATGGAGTCGCAGTAGCCGTAATGCTCCGACAATCCATCAAGCGGTGCGGCTTCGTAGTTTACCAAAGTCGTAGTAAAACATTTTGACAGATTTTTGAGCGCCGTGCACCACATAAAATCGGTTCGAGGTCAGTAAGCACAACCAGAATTAATACATAAGGCACACTGGATTATAAGGCGCACTGTCGATTTTTGAGAAAATTACAGGATTTTAAGTGCGCCTTATAGTCCGACAAATACGGTAATCGAAAATATTGGAATATAATAGAAAATAATACTGTAATATAATCAAAACTAATACTGGAATATAATATAACATAATACTGGAATATAATAGGAAATAATATGGGAAATGAAGAGAACCCAATTCTCTACTGGGTTACATGGGAAAACATTGCTCACCAGCTTCCACAAGAGACTCAAGACCCACCTGTTCATAACACCCCCCCCCCCCCCCCACGCCTTCCTCTGCGAACCCTAGCACAAACTTGGATGTTTGTACGTCTTGGCATTGTTAATTGTATTTAGCATTGTTTAGCATATTGTATGTTCTTAGATATTGGTAATGTGCTCAGAATGGCACTCATCCCAGCAATTATGCAACCTAGCAATTATGAAACTCATTCTATTAGCCTCGTAACTATGAATGCTTGAAACCTGCTCTATTCCTGCTCTATGCGATATATTGCTGTCTCCTTCAACAAATGTATTCTTTGTAAGTTGCTTTGGATAAAAGCAACTGCCTAATGTCCTGAAATGTATTGTATTCCAAATACTGTAAGTCAGGAAAGGGGAGAGGAACAAAATACAATTTAAAACTCATTGTAGTCCAAAAACAAGGCTAAGATCGCCCACTCCCAATTCAAGTCCACAATAAAGTCCATCATTCAAAAAAAAAATTCAAAAAGGGTGGCCAGAGGCCATTTACCCTGCGACTGGCCCAGTGGACTGTCCTGGTCTCCACTGTCTTCTCCCCAAGCCAGTCTGCCTGGCCTCTCTCTTTTTGGAATTTTGGGCGAGTGGCACCAGCGTTAAGGTGCCACCGTCACATACTGTGTTGGAGCGTGGACCAGAGTTATCTATTCCCATAACAACATTTCAGCAATAAAAACAAATTAAATAAAAATACAATAAAATACAATAACTAACCCAACTACTAAATCAGGGGTGCCCAATACGTCGATCGCGATCGACCGGTCGATCGCAAAGGAATGATCGGATGAATGATAACATAATTTAGTGGGGACGCTGGGGACATGTCCCCACCAATATCCAGCGATATCCATCCCCCCCCCCTCCCGGATCAGAACCGCGAAGTAACAGAGCAACCCTCCCCCACATCAGAACCGCGAATTAACATAGCCCCCCCCCCCACACACACACATCAGAACCGCAAATTAACGGAGCAAACCCCCCCCCCACATCAGAACCGCGAATTAACATAGCCCCCCCCCACATCAGAACCGCAAATTAACGGAGCAACCCCCCCCCCCACCCACATCAGAACCGCGAATTAACATAGCCCCCCCCACATCAGAACCGTGAATTAAGGAGCAACCCCCCCCCCCACATCAGAACCGTGAATTAAGGAGCAACCCCCCCCCACATCAGAACCGTGAATTAACGGAGCAACCCCCCCCCACATCAGAACCGCAAATTAACATAGCCCCCCCCCCCCCAACATCAGAACCGTGAATTAACGGAGCAACCACCCCCCCCCCGTTTTATATGAAGTATACTCGGGATATATTTAGCATTTTTAGTGTAGGTAGATCATTTTGACTTGGTCATTTTAAAAGTAGCTCGCAAGTTGAAAAAGTGTGGGCACCCCTGTACTAAATAATAAAATAAAAGAATTACTACTAAAATAATTAATAAAAACACTAGATTTCACTGAACAATTTTTTTTTGGATCAGTTCAGTTTCATTCTAATACTGAAGAAGTCTTCCTAACCTGAAGTCAAAAAGATTTTTTCAAAAATTCTTCCTCTCCAAGCTTCCTGGTTTCTCGATGTAAGCTTGTTAGTGTAACAGAGACAATTATACAGCAGTAATGGCAACATGTGCGTGTGCCCTTTTTGTACTCCGTGGGAGAGGGGCTCAGCTTAAACACTCACGATTGAAGAGGATTGTTATTTATTCTTTTTTGTCAGAATAAACAGAGATCGCCTCCAAAAATATCCTTGTGTGGTTCTCTTCAGCAAAACACAATGCAGACAATGCTAGACTACACCGGTTAACTTAAGTAAATTGTGTATAACAATGTTACAGTTCAGAATCGTTAGGGTTAGGGTTAGAGTTAGGGTTACTGAAGAAATTAACACTGTTGTTTTTTGCCTCAAGTAAATGTTGTCTTTTCCCTTTCTTTTATTTTACTTTTGCTTAAAATCACAAAAACAAGATCTTTCATACATCCATGGTTATTATGAGTCTTTCTGTGGGAGTCCGTCCAGGGAGTACTACAGCTACAGTTTAGTCCTACTATCCTTTCTTCCTCTCATCTGAGCAATGTGCCTACACTCCATTACAGTCAGGAAATCCCACCGTAGCAGATGTCGCCGAAGGCCCTCAACCTATACAGGCCTTGATGTTAGAGGGGGACTCTGGAATTGCCAATCGTCGGTCAAGAAAGCTGAGACCATTCTGGCTCACGCTGCCCTCCAGTCCCTCCATTTCCTGGCTCTCACAGAGACCTTGATCACCCTGGAAAATACTGCCACTCCAGCCGCCCTCTCCACTACCTACTCTTTCACCCACACACACCGACCCTCTGGGTGAGGTGGGGGAACGGGAATCAGAATCAAGCCACTCCTCAAGAAACCCACCCTTGACACCACCGATGTCCGAAACTACAGACCTGTATCTCTCCTATCATTCCTCTCCAAAACCATAGAATGTGCTGTCTCTAATCAACTATCGTCCTATCTCTCTCTCAAAACAACCTGCTAGACCCTCATCAGTCATGCTTCAAGGCTGAGTGCTCCACGGAGATGGCTTGCGATATTGATATCGAAATTCTAAATGAAAACCGGTAGGCCTATGAAGTCATGAAAGGACCAACTGATCATGAACAGCAGCGCACCTGATATGACCAGTGTTCCTGGATGGGGTGCAGAGCGACGTTATGAATTGTGAACCACATTAAATAAAACTATTTTATTAATGATTAGATGTTTTGAGAAACTACTTGTTTAAAGGGGAATTTCACTTTAAAACACTTCTGGGGTCATTTTCACACCTACCGGGGATTTAGTATGCACCCAAGACCGTTTTCAGTTTGCTTGCTTCAATATTTAGATATTTGATAGCCATGTAAGCAAACCCCCCAACACCCCATAGAAGCCCATTCAACATCAAACTCCACGTTTGACTAATTGTAAACACCCACCCCTGCTTCTCTGGAATTATATTGTTCTTCTGATAAAGATGTCGACATACATTATTGTCGTCATTTTATTCTGTTCATATTTCCATATTAGTTTGCAACAAAAACTATTACAGCTGAAAGAGTTCAGAATTCAAGAGACAGCCAAGACAGGAGCTGAATGGCATGGCTGAATATGATTTCTTTATTCTTCATTCCAAGTACAAGCACATTTTATTGAAAATAAACAGACAACAAAAAGATGCACTGAATACATGTGAAATTCCCAAGTGCTGTTTGTTTCACAGAATCTATGATTGCATGGACATTTTAGTGTTCCCATTTGAAGTGAGTGCATTGCTGTTTATATTTTAGGTCCTTATGTAATAGAGTGTATTGCTTAAAAAAAGATATGTCTGACTAATAGGGAAAAGTAAAAGTAAAGACCACATGGTGTGTCTGTTTTAAAATGTGCAGACGTCTTGTAAGTTACAATTATTCAGCCAAGGTTAGAAGAAAACCTCACAAATAGATTGTAAGGAAGGAAGAGGACAGGGATGAATTGGGGTAAAAGTTCAACTAATACTCCAAAGCAATGGCAACATATATACTGCATAAAAAACTAACAGTAACACAAACATTTATTGAGTACAGAGCTGTGAAAATTAAAGCCCGAGCAGACATGCACTGAGAAGCACATAATTGTACACACACACATACAGACATTGATCCTCTTTCAATTCCCCACCAGGAGAACAAAAGTCAAAGTCGTGTAAACTATATTTGTTCCTACTTGGATGTTATGGTTCAGTTGGACGTGATTGTCGAGCGAAAGCCCTGTGGATAACATGACCCACCCATGGCACCTACAGCGGCTCAAACATTCCAAGGTCACCACCTCTCAGTAGAGGTACTGTATAATATGAGCTGTTAGGCCCGTTTGGACGGCTATCGCTGGAAAATAGAACAAGAAAAACAGATATCCTCCTGTCAGGTGTTATTCTAGCCCGGGTTGTTGTCACGGCAATGCCGGCCTCGTTCCCCGAGCCTTATGGGAGACCGTGTGGGAATAACAGGAGGGAGGATCCTGAACCAACATGATAACACACATACACCCTCCACACATACACACATATACCCACACATACCCCCCTTTCCGAATGCACACACACACACACACACACACACACACACATACCCACATAACCCCCCCACATACACACACACATACACACACACACACACATACCCACATAACCCCCCCACATACACACACACATACACTTATATATACACACATATACACACACACAGGAGAAGGGTGACCTGTGCCACCCTTCATATCCATCACATAGAAGCGTGCCCTGCTGTTCAACAAAGAGATGTGTCCACACCCTACTTCAGCTCACATGAAGATTGTTATGAAAGCTTCCATCCTGCCTGATGTCTGATGTCGGCCGGTCAGACCCAAGGTCCCACAAAACAAAGGGGTGAATGAGCTCATTGTAGTTAATCAGTGTCTACTTCCCATAGAAGGACTTCATGTGTTAAGTCCGGTGGTTTTCAAACTGTTTGGTGCCGAGGCTCATCAAAGGGAAAGTCCAAATCTGAACGAACACCTGGATTCATATCTGTGCAAGATAGCCTCGAAAACACGTTTTATCACTCTGTTTATTTTTATTTACTAATGGCCACTCAAATATGACCAAAAACTATATTACTCATGAAATATTTATGAACAAAATAATTCAAGAATTCATTGAAAATGTTTCAATTTCCTCTGTATTAGGAAATTAGTGTGTTAAAAGTACTGACATAGTAAATGAAAACTTAATTCATAACTTTTTTTATCGTGGTATACTGTATATTGTAATACTAATGTATGGTTGTCAGAAAATCCTACGGTACACTGGACTCATGGTACACTGTGAGTTGGAACCACTGGTTTAGATGTATGCTTATGACCAGTGTTACTGGATGGGGTGCAGAGCGACGTTATGAATTGTGAACCAGATTAAATACAATTATTTTATTAATGATTAGATGTTTTGAGAAACTACTTGTTTAAAGGGGAATTTCACTTTAAAACACTTCTGGGGTCATTTTCACACCTACCTGGGCTTTAGTATGCACCCCAGTATGCACTGGGGTGCATACTACAGTTTGCTTGCTTCAATATTTATTACATAGCCATGTAAGCAAATCCCCCCACACCCAATAGAAGCCCATTCAACATCAAACTCCATGTTTGACTAATTGTAAACACCCATCCCTGCTTCTCTGATGGTGCTTGTTATTTTGAGAATGTGCATTTATAGTTTATAGAAATGGACATATGTTATATTATACTATACACGCATCTGCTTGTCTTTCTCTGTGCAAGTCTGTCTGTGTCTGCCACTCTCTCTCTGGTTGCTTGTTAACTCTGGACTGCCCCCACATGACTTTTAGACTGGCATGCTAATTGAAAACAGTCCGTCCTGAAATCCCTTGCTGCTTTTTCAACTCCTACGCACCCACGCAAACACTCTACACACAGGTACACACACACACAAACACCACAGGTACACACACACATACACACTTTGTCGCAGACAGTCTCACTTAATACAGAAAAACACACTAGCGACTCTAGCAACACATGTTGTAATGGCTTGCAAATAGCATTGTTAGCTGAGCAATAAAATGTTTCTTTATACCTAATTTAGCATTTTAAAATCGAGCCTGGTTGCATTCCCTTGTCTCCATACACCAATAAAGTCTTGGCCGATGTGTGGAGGGGGAGCTAATGAATAAAGCCTGCAGTCTGCCAGGAGCTTGTTTCACTTTAATAGTCTGACCATTTGGAGCTCTTGTTCCAACACACACCACTGGACTAAGCTTTACACCTCTGGCAACATAAATGGAGGCATTTGGTGGAAATCAGGTCCACACAATCTCATTCAATCTAGCTCTGTCTAGTTCATTTTCTCCAGCCGAATCCCCTTTACCTGTCTTCTCTTTTTCCATAGCAAAAACCGGTTTATCCTGGATTCATCCACTTGGATGTCAGTGTGGATGTATTGCAACATACACACTAATATTCCAATAGTGGTGTTAGTCAGCATGTAGGAATTCCTTTGAGAAATAACCATAAACTGCATTACCTTTAATAGGCCTATCTCAGCTCATGACCAACACATTATCACATTACAGTAATCTGACACGAAGAAATATTTTATGAAACAGTCACCAGTATGTTTTCACCATGACTTTGAACTGACATGATCGACTGTCACCTGTGGTAATGTGACATTTGTGGTGTGCATACTGTTGGAGTTTAAGAAGCTGTTTGTAGCATGGTCCTTGACAAGCTGTTGAAACAGCAGTGAAAACATATGTATGGCTTTTTTGCCCATTTTTGGTTAAATGATGGCTTAATATTAATAACCTGTTATTGACATGTTATTAATGATCTGTATACTCTGTAATTTATGTTACAGGACATTTCCTCCACATAGAAATGAGCAGGCATGTTCTGACACTGCCATTGATATTCCTAAGTCTCAGGCTGATGGTTATTGCTTGCCCAATCTTATTGCCAGCCATCCAATGCAAAGGTAACATACTGTATATACATTCCACAAGCTCATGTATATTTCGGGTAGGCTGACGTATATATACTGTACATCATGAAATATTTTACATTCGTGAAATGTCAAATTGTGCTGATTCAGAAAATGTGTGAAAATTAGTGTCGTCAAAGTAGCATGCTTGTGTACATCTAACAAAGTGGTCATGATACCACCGCTATGGTAGAATAACCAATATGACAGGCAAAGCTCTAATCGGAGCGTATTCCATTTAATCAAACACTCAATTAACAGTTACTCATGTCACTGACGTAAAACACAAGATCAGAACATGGCATTGTCGCAGCAATGCCAGACGTAACAACCGCTTCCTTGGGAACACAAAGCAGGTGCTTGCATTTCTGGCACGTGCAAGTGAAACTCGCACACCCCTCTCTGTAGAAGGCTAGCAATATCAAATATGACTACTATCTATTCTGATTCTGTATTAGAAATATTGACAGCAACTGGCACAGGTGAAATATCATCTCATTTGTTTGAGCCAGTAATAAACCCCCCAAAAATGTATGGGAGGCATGTGAGAGCCCGGAGTTGGTTGATAAAATTTGACTCTTAATAATAAATGAGACCATATTGAAGAGTGAATTCAACTATGCTAGTTTTTCAGATTCTTTTGACAGCCCAAGGCCCAGTTTATTTAGAGACTATCCCTTTGTGCCTTTTGGCATAATGGACACAACGTAACCACCAAACACTACGATTGTTTTCAGAGCAGATCTGTTAGCACAATCTCACCAAATAGCCAACTAAAAATAGTAGCCTACAACTTCAACCTTTCAGTCTCAAAGAAAAATCTAAGAAAATAAGACAGGAATCCTGTGCATCCGTGGTAAAAACATTTTTCCAAAATACTTTCCATAATTTTGTATATAATTATCCATTTGTTAGTAATTTGATATTTATGTCGATCAAAATGTGCTACGTATTTTATAGGATTGTTGGGTCTATTGTGTATGTATTGTAATAATTGAAATATATTTGACATTTTCTGTGGCTTTTCAAACCATTTATAGCTTCTTTATCATAATGACTGTGATAACGTATTTAGCAATTTGACTTCAACTAGCCAAAGCGGCGTCAAAGAAACAATTAGGCCTGCATGTGTATGGGTAGGTCCAAGTACACTCTGTCTACTTTAACCCCTTGGCTTTCTCAAGCGCTGACTTTAAAAGAGTCTATAAATGCATCGTTTGAATCTTTATTTTTGTATATTTGGTTTAGCCAGCAGCCTGTTAAATGCTGCAGTATAAGCGGTTCTGGTCAACAGGATGTTAAGAAAGCAGCTCCAACATTCCATTGATGCAGACACACGATTGCATGAGTGTGCAACTTACAGACATCAGTCATGGAAAAAATGAGGTGAAAACATTTTTAATTTATCCAAGACAAACACAGAATATTGTTTCCTGTTGTGAAATGCCCTGCAATGAAAGTAATTTAGAATCATAAAGAAAAGATTTATGGAAGAGCATTCTCATTTAAGTTAGAGCATTGCAAGGCTAGATTGATTTTGTTGTATTAAAAGTAAAAAATTTGATTTCATTATATTAGTGGTTTTATTATAAATGCAAAGTGATAGTGGTTTTTTGTCCCTGGTTGGTTCCTCCTCCCCATGTTTTTTTTTATAATGTTGGAAACATTTTGTGATATGCTCCATGTGTCCCTTTGGTTTGGGAAAAAAACGTTTCAGAAAAAGAAAATATTATAACGACAATTAATATTGACCATCTAAAATATAGAATTACATGCAAACTTGTTCTGAGACTTGAATTGAATATATTGTGTAACTGGCTGGTGGTTCCTCAACAGTATTGCTGTCCCAGAAATATTTCCAAGACCTTGAACAACAATGTTACATCCACAGGACAAAAAGGTCTTGTGTTTCTGCAGATAATTCTATGTGCTGACTTCCTATTATGAATGACCTATTATGAAGAACCTCTCCCCTCCGTTTGGATGCATTCAGCACAATACACACCTTAATATCACTCTCTCCCTCTCTGTCTGTAGCTTTCTATCTGTCACAAGATGCGTCTTCATTCATAGCAAAGAATGAATGCTAATGAATGACATTGGATTATGGTAGTGGCCTTTACAATCATCAGTGTACTGGACACCTGATTCAAATCTCCCAACACCAAAAGTATGAGAGAAAGAGACATTCAGGAGAAATCCATGAAGGTTGTTTGGCAAGATATACAAAATATACAAATATGTCATGCTTCAAAATTACATTGTGTTCAACTGTATGATTCAATGAAAATTAATTGCTTGTCATCATGGAAAGCTACGCATTTATTTTCTGTATAAACATATTACATTTGGAATATAGTCGCTTTTACAATTGTAATGTAAGCTAATTTTATTGTATTTTTTTCACACAGCTGGCCCAGTGCGCTGCTGTCATCCATAATACATACCATCCATTGAATGAGCATAAGGCTATACCGCCACTGTTGCTGGAATAGCCCCACAAATTCATTCATAAATTCTGACAGCAGACAAGCGCAAATCTGGAGGACACATCCTGTGAACATGCTCCTTGGTGGCACAGTCCCTTCTATGGAAATATTGGAAACTTGGAAGACATTTTTATCTTTAACAAATCACCCAATATTGCAGTAGACTCAGTGAGCGATACTAGGAATGTAGCAGGTGTTCACACATTCAGAGCTGAGGAAGAAACAGAATGGTATACAAGGTTTTCTGTTGGCCTAACAGTAAATGGATGCCTAATGAAACAAATGCGAAATTAAACGCGACAGAATTCCATTAATATTTGGTTTTGGTGAGAGGGCCTCCAAATTAAATTGCGCTTAGGGCCCCGGCCTAGGGCCGGCCCTGATGGTGGGTCCCGAAGCCAGACCGGTTGAGAACCACTGCTCTAAGGGACACAACATCCATTTGGGTGGCCTGCACCGAGTTGGAAGGCTGACTGAAATCCGTGGACAAATCTGGCCTACCTGGGAAGTTCAAAACCTGGGTGTATCAGCATGGCATTCTACCCAGAATCCTGTGGCAACCTGCTTGTCTATGCAGTTTAAATCTCTACAGTCTAAACCTTAGAGAGGAGGGTCAGCAATCACCTCAGTAGATGGCTGGTGCTGCCATCACACTCTAAGGACACCACAACAAACTGCAACTGCCCTTCAATTTCTTGGAAGAGGTATTCAAGGGAACAAGAGCAAGACAAGTGGTACAATACAGGGTCTCAAGTGATCCAAGGGTGGCTAAAGCAGGGATCCAAGTGAGGACTGGCAGGAAGTGGAGGGAAGAAGAAGCTATTCAGGAAGCAGAGGCAAGGCTGTGTCACAGGATGCTGGTGGGAGTGGTCACACAAGGCCGAGCTGGGCTAAGATCCTTTCCAACTCTCCACATCAGCAGAAGGAAGGAAAGGCGCCGCATAGCTCAGGAGGAAGTGAGACCAGCAGTGAAGGAGACAAGAACCTGCAAGGCAGTGGGAATGAAGCAACAGGGAGCTGGGACAAGATGGGAGAATGCGGTTCAGAGGAAAGTGACCTGGGCTGAGCTGTGGAAAGCCGATTTCTCATCCAGGCAGTGTAAGATGTGCTTCCAAGCCCGTCAAATCTGCACATATGGGGCAAAGTAGAGTCACCAGCATGCCCACTGTGCTCCAAGCGAAGAACCCTGGAGCACATCCTCAGCTGCTGCATAAAAGGCATTTGGAGATGGGTGGTACCGATGGAGGCATTATCAGGTCCTGAAGACCATCGTTGAAGCCATCTGCACAGGAGTTGAGTGAAGCAGTCCCGACCCACCAAGAAGGCCATCGCCTTTGTCAGAGCTGGGGAGCAGCCAATTCCCGGCAAAATAACATCTGCAGGCATCCTGACCTCAGCGAGGGACGGGTAGCAAATGGATTGCATTTTATACAGCGCTTTTATCCAAAGCGCTTCACTGTTGCCTCACATTCACCGATTCATACACCGACGGCGGTGCCAACCATGCAAGGTAACAACCAACACCGTCAGGAGCAGGTAGGGTTATGTGTCTTGCTCAGGGACACCACGACACTTAGCTAGGAGGAGCCCGGGGATCGAACCAGCAACCTTCCAGTTGGCAGACAACCACTCTACCTCCTGAGCTACTGCCGCCCCAATGTTGGTGGACCTTGAACAGCAGCTGAAGTTCCCCAACAATATCACAGCCACCACCCTGCGACCAGACATTGTCCTGATGTCCATAAAGCAAGTTGTGCTGCTGGAGCTGACAGTCCCATGGGAAGATCGCTTGGAAGAGGCCTTTGAAAGGAAGCTCTCCAAGTACACAGGACTGGTGCCTCCCAGTGGAGGTTGGATGTAGGGCCCCTTCTTTAGCCAGAGCCTTCAGCAATTTGGGCGTCGAGGGAGAGAGGAAGAGGAGAGTCATCCACAGTACCACTGATGCAGCAGAGAGGGCCTCAAGATGGCTGTGGCTCAAAAGAGGAGAGCCATGGAAGGAATAAGTAGCTAGCCATCTGGACACAAGCTGGCGTCTGATCAGCCCCAGCTTCGTGGGTGTATGATGTTGAAAGAATAGAAACACCCGAGGATTCCAGGAACATCACTGAAGATGTATGCTTACTGGTATCTTATCTTTGGGGGAATTGATAGAGCTTTTATACACATTGTGGCAGCTCTACATTAAGAAAATAAATAAATCAATGTGAAGTCTATGGGGACAACATTCCCTGATTGGATAGGTTTTCCAGGTTATCTGGCTAGCAACAACCCTCAGGCAGTTACACACAACTTTCCCAGATATTCATATTATCCATCATTTATTTATTTTAGAAATGTATTTTATAAAAAAAAAGTGTTCCCACTATTTTATGAATTAATTAACCTTCTTAGCTAGTTGCAAACATATCAGTTCATTCAAATAATGAATATTTATTGAGTTAGTAATATAGCTCTCGCTTTTGGACCTTCAGTGCAACAACATGGGGGGGCCTAGTGGCTGCTGTTTGTTGTAGCCCACACCACCAATAGAAAGAGCCTCTCCACAAACCCCCCCTGCTGGTCCAAAGGAAAACAATAAACACATTAATATAGTAAACAAATAGAATGAATTTCATGTTAATTGAAGCTTTACTTAAATTAAATCATCATAGTATAGTCAAACAAAATATGATGTCCCCATCATCAAGTTTTGCCAGGATATCCATATTGTCACCTGAGGACCAAAGGAATTGCAGAGTGGGAAGTTGTTTGGGTGAGCGGCTCTCTATAAAGTTCCAAATGGAGCCAAGCAATCATCCCGTTCCGAATAGGCACGTTTCAAACGAGCACATGATTAGTTTCAAGGAAGAAAATATTCCAGAAAAAGGACCTCAGGACAGTGTTATGCAGACAAAGAGATTATTCTAGACTGTATACAAATTGTATAAGGCATTGTACAAGTCATAACACAATAATGGAACATTGCTTAATGTTTTACTGTCAACTATGCTGGTATCATATGTAAATTGCTTTTGGGTCCAACACTCCAGTGTCCCCAATTAGAGTGATACTGATAACTCTATTAATCTAGTCTGGATCCACAGCATTGGTAGAAAATGGGTGAATGGAATAAGTACGGCTGTAGCCCATGTTTCTGTATAATGGCTATAACAAGGATGACTGTAGCCCATGTTTCTGTATAATGGCTATAACAAGGATGACTGTAGCCCATGTTTCTGTATAATGGTTATAACAAGGATGACTGTAGCCCATGTTTCTGTATAATGGTTATAACAAGGATGACTGTAGCCCATGTTTCTGTATAATGGTTATAACAAGGATGACTGTAGCCCATGTTTCTGTATAATGGTTATAACAAGGATGACATGTAAGCCCATTGTTCCTGTATTAATGGTTTATAACAAGGATGACTGTAGCCCAATGTTTCTGTATAAATGGGTTATAACAAGGATGACTTGTAGCCCATTGTTTCTGTAATAATTGGTAAATCATAAGGATGACTCTAGCCCATGTTTCTGTATAACGGTTTTAATAAGGACGGCTGTAGCCCATGTTTCTGTATAATGGTTATGGTAAGGACGACTTTAGCTCATGTTTCTGTATAATGGTTATAGTAAGGACAACTGTAGCCCATGTTTCTATATAATGGTTATAATAAGGATGACGCTGGCAGAAGTATTCACCAACATCTTCACCCTCTCCCTGAGCCTGTCTGTGGTCCCCTCCCCCTTCAAGGCATCCACCATCGCTCCTGTCCTCAAGAAACCTGTGATCTCCTGCCTAAACGATGACTGCCCAGTCGCACTGACATTAATAGAACAAAAATCATAATAGAAAACCATTCGTTTAGACTTTTTGAAGGATATTTCACTAAAAAGGTGTATTCATTTAATTTAATTACAATTTTGGTCAGTTCACAGAATTGTTTTGTGGCAAGCAAATATCTTGTTTAAATAGATTAATTTATTTGCATAAGCTAAACACCTCTTGTTAATTAGTGTTTCACTGCAACAGGTTCCCTTTCATCTCTCTTCCGAAACTGTGGCTTGGCACTGCCTGCGAGGTGGACAGCAGTGAGGCAACTGAAAAGTCTAATTTCTCTCTCTCTCTTCAGTTCACCAATGTCGCATACAACATAATTAAATATCTCTGGATTGGTACGCTGCATGCAACAGACTAAGTGTTTTTTTGCTTGGAGGAAGCATACCGTTGTGCTGTCAACGAGGAGCTATGGTGTGATCATATCCCTTTCAGAAGCTTTGTAATCCAGCATTGCAGTGTCTATTTGGACAATTTTGTAAAACAAATCCCTCATGATACATCCAACACTGAATGTCTTCTGTGATCGATTTATCGTGTTGAAAACCACTGTTGTTATTAGCCATGCACAGCAATTCCTAGCAGTCTGTTGACCAAGCTGTGTTCCTGACTTGTAGACCAATCAGAGGCTTTGTTCTTGACTGGTCGAGTGTGTGTGTGTTTTATTATATGTATTTTTAACTCTAATGTAATGTTTATTACAACACAGTATAATGAATATTGAGAATTTTGGGGGGGCACAAAAGCCCATTTGGACAGGCATTGCCCATGTCCCCCCTTGCCGTCCACACCACACTCACCCTGGACAGAGGGAATACATATATACGAATGCTCTGCATTGATTACAGCTTGGCACCATCATTCCCTCCAAACTCATCTTGAAGCTCGTCAATCTCAGACTGCATCCCTCCAGTGTTGTGCCTGAACGCATTCATTGAACGATAGTTCATGAACTCGTTCATATTTTGGGCGAACGTGAACTGAACGTACTGTATTACTGCCTGATGAACGTTACTGTGAAGCGTTCATTCTGGTGTCTGTGAACGCACGCTCTCTCAGTTTAACTTCGTTCAATAGGGTGCCAGATTTCTATAGAGAAAACCCGGCTAAAACACACCGTAAACAGGCCTTAATATGTAGCGGAAAAAAACACCCAATCTGGCAACACCAGCCACCAGTGTCGCACTGCCGCATGCGTCATCAAAACAAAGCGTTAAAGCAACAATGGGGAAATGCTGTTCCCTCAATGCTAATGTAAACCCTGGTTGGATAAGGATTCAAAATTGGATTTGAAGATGAAATCTGACGCATAGTTTCAGTGTTAAAACTGATAAAATAATTGCTGTCTGTGGTTCTATATGGGCTGTGGCAATAATCTAGAAAAATAATAGCTCGCAGCAACATATTGACAAAATTAACTATGAAATAGTTCATTTTTGGAACTGTGAACTTAGTTCAACATTTTTAATTATGAACTATGAAAGTTCATGTAGAAAGTGAACTTTCCCAACACTGCATCCCTCCATCTGCAACTGGATATTCAACTTCCTGACGGGTGAGAGTCGGAAGCCCCACCTCCTCCTTGCTGATCCTCAATGTGGGTGTACCACATGGTTGTGTGCTCAGCCCCTCCCATACTCCCTGTTCCAACATCATCATACATTTTGCTGACGTCACAACCATTCTGTGCCGCATCACGAACAACGACAAGAAGGCCTACAGAGAGGAGGTGAAGGCACATTCCAGCTGGTGCCAGGACAACAACCTTTCTCTCAACCTCAGCAAACTCAAAGATATGGTCATGGTCTTGGAATCCAGAGGGGGGTGTGTATGCCCCCATCTATATCAGAGATGCTGAAGTGGAGAGGGTCAGCAGTTTCAAGTTCCTCTGTGTGAACATCACCGAGGATCTCTCCTGGACACTTCACACAGACACCATAACCAAGAAAACTCACCAGTGGCTCTACTTCCTAAGAACACTGAGGAAGTTTGCATGAATACCAGCATCCTCACAAACTTCTACAGGTGCACCATCGAGAGCTTGCTAACGGCTGCATCACAGTCTGGCATGTGAACTGCTCCTCCCACAGCTGCAAATCATTCCAGAGAGTTGTGGAGATGGCACTTGTTACAACGAACTTGTAACATATGTTTGTCACGCCCTCCAATTCCACCTCCTAGATTTCTCTCTACCTGTCTGTGTGTGTGTATGTGCTGGGGGCGTGACTGCTCCCTGGCCCAGTAGAGGAACCCCAGCTTTCCATCCACTCATCTCAGATCGTTGTTTGTTTGCTTCCACCAGTCAGTATCGATTTTTGGCTCCTTTGTTGTTTTCGTGAAGCAAAGTATTTGTTCTTTCCCATATTCTAACCAGATCCCGCCCGTCTTGAATTTCCTCCTGCCTGTCCACCTGCTTCTTCCTGCCCTCCTATCGGTCCTTCCCAGTCCCATATCTGTCACCCCAGCCTCACCCGATCGTCTGCCTCTATACCCGGCTCCCAATCTTTTGTGTTATTCTGTGTGTATTATTTAGTCAAACATATTCAGTAAAACCTAGTTTTTTTGTTCGTCTCCCTGTGTCTGCATCTGGGTCCTATATACTCGATCGTAACAATGTTTCCATATAACAATTATAATAAGGACAACTGCAGCCCATGTTTCTGTATAATGGTTATAATGAGTACGACTGTAGCCCATGTTTCTGTCTAAAAGCTGCTTCGCACCAAGCACAGAATTTCGTCCAAAGAAATTCTGAAAAAATAAATTAACATGCATATTTACTGCATTCCCGCATCCCACACTTTGCATTCCACTGGTGTGAAACGGCTTTAACAGTTATAATAAGGACGACTTTAGGCCATGTTCTGCAGAATGGTTATAATAAGGACGACTGTAGCCCATGTTTCTGTATAAGGGTTATAATAAGGACGACTGTAGCCCATTTTTCTGTATAAAGGTTGACCACACAGTAATGTTTTCCAACCCCCCTTGGATTGCACGGTGTAGCAGAGCTCCTGCCACAATACTACCTAATGTGGCTTCTTTGGGGCTCCTCCAAGGACACAGGCAGGCAATGGTGTTGAAAAGTCTGGTGTATTGTAATGTTTGAAGACATGGCATGAATGGAAACATGGCATGACATGGACAGAGCAGATGGTACCCTTGCTAGCATGCTAGCACTCTCTGAGTGTGTGTGTTGGTTGCTGACTTAACCTGTGGTGCACTGATTAGGCAATGCACCACAGGTTTGTAGCCCCGCCCACCCCAGACTCTAACTGGGCCAAATGAGATCAATTAAGCCAGCCACCAAACACACACACTCCCACACACGGGCACGATCAACCATTAAGCATGTCCATACACTGGTTGTATTCAGTTTCATCAAATGGAGTCAAGCACGCACACACACATACACCCGGGCATGCCCACTCTCCCACACACACATAACCTGTTTGTCACCTACCTAGATAGAGCAATTAACATATGCAGAAACAGCAGACAGTTATTAAAATATGCAGCAGACACCCTGAATCAATTTTGTAGACATCCTCAATCCAGTTTTAGTGGCCTGGAATGTGAATCTGCGGTGATTAGATAATGCGGCTACATGCACAAGGCTCCTGTGTGTTACGATGTAATGAGAGGAAAGTCCCTCGACATCTCCAGGTGCAGTTATTTGAGGTCCTCATTAGATTGTATCCTTGACCTAGACGCTTCATTTATTCGCAAAAGTTATGCAGTTTTGAAGTGATTCGTCTTTATTGTTACAGGCTTTGGCCTTAACGTCATAGCCATAAACAAAATGATGGTCACGTCTGCATTTTTATAGCTCTCCCTCCAGATGAGTGGGTTGTCATGCTTTTCATATTAAGTCAATATCCGAATAGCCTAAAGCTCCTCACTTACAGACACTCACATATGCAGGCAGACGCACATTCTCCTAGGAACATGCATATGCACACAAGACCATTTTTGGAAGAATTCATAATATGTCTTTGTCCTAATCTGACCATGAACTTCCTACCTGTCAGAAAAAGCGTTGCATTTGATCATCAACATGATCATTATCATCTGTAAATGTGAATGGAATTGATACAACTGGTTACATACAACAATATAAATTGATGAGTGGACAACTGTGTTCTTCTTTCGAAAGTTATGCTGCAGAAGCATTTTTGGCAAGATGAGATCAGATGAAGAGGCACAGTGTACAACTAATTTAATTGAGATCAGATGCTGTTTTTACCCACGATGCTGTGTTGTCATTAATTGTTCTTTTAAAATGGCCCATTCGGAACGCAAAAATCAGGCATGTGATAATTATCATACATCTTCCTTGGCCACAGAGTTTTGGCCTGGCCCTTCTCAGGCCCGATAGATGGACCCCCCCCCCCCTCAATATGCCAACTACATTATTTCTTCCATATAAAAACAAGTCCATTACATACATCATCCCTCCTGACACCTGTTCACTCACGTCACTCAAAAACCAGATGGCTCAACAAATGTTGAAACTAGGCAAACCGTGTTATTTATTACACTAACATAAGTGCATTACACAGCCAGCCTTTCAGATAGATGTTCACTAATTTGCTGCTCAAAATCAGACAATAATACAATATCACCACACTACAGGAAAGAGTTTCACAACACACTCAAAGCAGCAAATTTGAACATTGACAACGATTGTAATCAACTCTAAAGTTATAAATAACAGAGCAGAACTCACCACTCATCACTTGGACAAATTCCATCCTGTGTTCCTTTTTCCCTTTCACAAATTTCCTTTTTCTCTTGGAAACTTCTCCTTGAAAAAGGAATCCGAAGCAAATCTGCAATGGTATCAATTTCTCGGGAAGGCAAAGCAGCGCCTCTACCACCTCAGGCAGCTGAGGAAGTTCAGAGTCTCTCAGAGGATCCTTCAGACCTTCTACACTGGTGCGGTGGAGAGCATCCTGACAGGTTCGGCAACAGCCCCTCTAAGGACAGGAGGGCTCTGCAGAGGGTAGTGAGTTCGGCTGAAGGCATTGTGGGCCCTACGCTCCCCACTCTGCAGGACCTGTACTCCAAGAGGTGTCGAACCAGAGCCTGCAGGATCATGAAGGATCCTCACCACCCCAACAAAAAACTGTTCCAACTTCTGCGATTAGGCAAGCGTCTCCGCTGTCACACTGCTAGAACAGAGAGACTAAAACAGAGTTTCTTTGCACAGGCCATCAGGACTGTGAATTCTGAACTCACAAGGTCACACATGCACACATGCTTATGTCACACATGCTTCAAGATTCAAGAACTTTAATGGTCACATACACATTCAGTATATGCAGTGAAATTAATTCCAATTATTAGAGGGGGCAACGATTTTCACGAAGCTGATATCTGTAACGCTTACCATCCGGTCCGGATAAGCGAGGGGAAGACCGCTTTTAACATCCCCACAGGACATTATGAATGATGCCCCTGTTTTCCAGGCATTAGTGAACAGCGTGCTCAGGGACATGTTCAATAAAATAGTTTTTGTTTACCTGGATGAAATCCTGATCTTCTCCAAGTCCTGGGAGGAACACGTTCACCACACCCAGACCGTCCTGCAGCGCCTCCTCGTGAAGGCAGAGAAGTGTGAGTTCCACGTCTCAACGGTATCATTTCTGGGATACATCGTGGCAAATGGGAGCCTCCAGTTGGACCCGGTGAAAGTATCTGCGGTTACGTCTTGGCCCCGCAAGCAGCTGCAACAATTCCTGGGGTTCGCCAACATTTACCGCCATTTAATTCGAAATTACAGCACTATCAGAAGGCGGCCATGGATCAGAAGCTCCACCCCTGTGCCTTCTTCTGTCTGCGACTGACCCCCAGCCGAGAGAAACTATGACATCGGCAACCGGGAGCTGTTGGCTGTCAAGTTAGCACTGGAGGAGTGGCGGCACTGGCTGGAAGGGACCAAGCAACCTTTTTTGGTCTGGACCGACCACAAAAACCTGGAATATATACGTACGGCCGAGAGACTGAACTCTCAACAGGCCCGGTGGTCCCTCTTCTTCACCAGCTTTGACTTCCACCTCTCCTACCGACCGGGGTCGCATCACGTCAAGCCTGATACCTTGTCACACCAGTTCCTGGAGAAAGAGGACCTGGCCACAAGGTCTGAACCCATCCTTCCAGCTCCCTGCAGGGTCATCACCCTCACCTGAGAGATCGAGGAGAGAGTACAGACCACCACAGAGAACTAACCCGGCCCCAGCACTTGCCCTCCTGATCATCTGTTCATTCCTCCGGACCTCAGATCTGATGTTTTCTGTGGGCCCACACCTAGGGTTGGGTATTGTTTTAATTTTAGCGATTTTCGTTCCGGTTCCTGTTCTGCTTATCGGTTCCGGTTCCCATTCTGCTTATCGATTCCAGTTCTTATCAATTCCGAGTTTCAATTCCAATATGGTTAAAAAAAACATTAACAAAGTAAATACAATAAAACCGTATGATCCACATATGTGCATTAAAAAAAATCTCAAATAAATAATAGATAAGGATTAATCTAGAGCAGTTAATTAAACTAAGGTAGACAAAAGGAAACCCACACTCACAGTCACAACTCCTCTCAGAGCCTTATCAGACATGCTCAATGACTTAAACCACATAAATTAGTCGTACCTAAGATCGAGGCAACGTTGAAACTTTTGTCTGGAAAATACTGGTTTAAATTAACCAAGCAACACCACCATATTTGTGGATAATTAGAAGTAGAAAATCTCTCATACTGTATATTCCACCCAAAAACAACACAGTGGAAAGCAGTAACAGTAGAACCATTTGTGGATAATACGTACGTATGGGCTGTACGGTCCCAGTACAGCGCCCGGCCGTACGCTCCCAGCGCCGGGCCGCACGGTCCCAGCGTCTGGCCGTACGGTCCCAGTACAGAAGAAAGATCACCATATCAGCCTTTTTCCACTTTTACTGCACTTAGCCTTGTCGTCGCTAAGGCACACTTTTGACCGTTTACCACGGTCCACGTTTCACACTGCTGACATTAGCATGTATAAGTTATACATGCATGCTCACTGCTAGCTTGTATCAAAACAAATGGACACGTTGCGTTGTTGCGTTGATGCGTGACGTAGGCAGGTCCTGGCAGATACATTTTTTTAAACGTCCTGGCAGGTAGCCACCACGTTCTTACATATAGCCTTTGTTTGAAATAATAAAGATGTATATCTCTTTTAGGAACCGATAATCAGAACCGAAATTAAAAAAATTGAATTGGGTAACTGGTACCCAGCATTTTGGATTCAGTTCTAATTTGGAACTGAGTTTCAGTTCCCAATCCTACCCACACCTCCAAGTTGACCTGCCTCCGGGGATCCAAGGACCTGGGACATCCTTCTGCAGCGGTTCTGGTGGGCCACCCTGGAGGAGGACACCAGGGAGTTTGTGCACGCCTGCCCCACCTGCAGTCAGCACAAGCCTTCTCATCAGGCTCCTCGTGCCTCATCGTCCTTGATCCCACATCTCCCTGGACTTTGTCACAGGTCTCTCCCCATCTGACGGCAACATGGTCATCCTCACCATAGTTGATCGGTTTAGCAAGATGGTGCACTTCATGCCTCTGCCCAAAATCCCTTCAGCTAAGAAAACGGCACAGATGATCCTGCTCCACGTTTTCCGGCTCCGTGGTCTCGCAGTCTACGTGGTCTCTGACCGGGGACCTCAGTTCACCTCTGTGTTTCGGAAGGAGTTCTGTGACGTTCTTGGAGCCACGGTCAGCCTGTCTTCCAGGTTTCACCCCTAGTCCATTGGACAATCTGAAAGGATGAGCCAGGAACGATATTACACTGCACGGAAACCCTCTTCCTAGTCCCAACAGCTTCTATGGGTCGAGTACGCCCACAACACCCTGACAAGTTTTGCCATCGGGCTCTCCCCCTTCCAGTGTGCCTAAAATTTTCAACCACCCCTCCTCCCGGCCCTGGTAAGAGAGGTCTCCTGCCTGTCCATCCAGGTCTTCATCTGCCGCTGCCGCCGAAGCTGGACCCAGGCCTGGGCTGCCCTCCTCTGCTCAGATGAGTGGTACTCCACCTCGGCCCACCAACACCGTGCCAGGGTGCCCACCTACCAGGTCGGCCAGAAGGTGTGGCTCTCGACCTTCCTCTCTGGGTGGAATCTAAGAAGCTGGCTCCCAGCTTCATCGGCCCATTCACTATCCAGAGGGTCATCAACCCGGCGACGGTGAGTCTACAGCTCCTGCACTCCATGCGCATCCACCCCACCTTCCACGTCTCCAAAATAAAACCAGTCCGGGAGAGCCCCCTGATGCCTACTGCTTCACCGCTCTACCTCCTCGCCTCATCAATGGTGGTCCAGTCTACACCATTCAACGTCAGCTGCGATTCCGCAGCCGGGGTAGGGGTATGCAGTACTTGGTTGACTGGGAGGAATATGGACCAGAGGAGAGACAGTGGGTCCCCGCTCGCCACATCCTGGCTCCTGGGCTCATCACGGAGTTCAATCGCCTGCACCCCGACCAGCCCACTAGGACTTCTGTGGGTCCTGGGAACGTCCGCCTGAGACGCCTCCCTGCCCACCCACCGGACACCGCAGACGAGGAAGAGGCGTCCTCCGAGTATTCCCTCCCCCAGACCCCCTCCACCTACCAGGCTGAAAAAAGGACCTTGTCGGGATCCCAGGAGTTCAATTGAATTGTTTAATTTCTACATTCTAAAATTAAGTTTAATGTAATTAATGTTCTTCAGCTATTAATAATATAATTAATAAAAGCAACATTCAGACAAATATTTTCTTTAATTCTTTATTTTCTTTATTATGCCACTTATTAGTAACCCTTAACTTATTTATACAAAGCTTCCTTAAAATAAAAAACAACAATTGGAGAAAAATCTAATCTGATGTTCAGCTTCTACTAAGCAAATATTAACACAAAATATTCACTGAAAAAGCTCAGTGGTAACACCTCCTTGAGTTGCTTGACATGTAACAAAATGTACCAGTACCATCCAGTTAAAAAAACTAAACAATGGAGTACTGTTACTAATATAAAACACTATAACTGGAAAACTGGAAGACAGCGAACACTGAGGACCTGGTGCTGCAAACACTTTCATTGAGTGAATACAATCCTCAATTTCAAACAAGCACCTATGTCCAGGAATGCAATATTCCTATCAAGTGAATATTCCACATTAAATGTTCACCATCACCCCCAAACCAAAACAATGCAGATTAACAGGGTTCCCAGGAGCAGCTGAAGAAATCTTACAGTCCAGCACTGATTTTGTTCTTTAGTCCAATAACTTTGGGGGAAAGCCTTCCACCATCCATTTGCAGGAGCACATTCTGAATGAATTCATAGTAGTATCTCAGCTCTTTGGGGTAAGCCATGTTCAGTTCATTGATGACTCCCAGCATCATTGCACAAGCTTGGGCTACAGATCCAATGTTGTCCAGAATGATTACTCCTTCAACATAAATTCCAATGTCATCATAATGCCCAGTTTCTTCACACTCCTTGTTGATAACATATATGCCCATGGTGGATTTCTGCAGGTCTCTCAGGATGTCATCTCCTTTGATCCATCCATCCATCCATCCATTTTCGTCCGCTTATCCGGGGTCGGGTCGCGGTGGCAGCCGGCTAAGCAGGGCCCCCCAGGCTTCCTTCCTCAGCTGACTCCTTTCGATGCGGAGGAGCAGCGGCTCTACTCCGAGCTCCCTCCGGATGTCTGAGCTCCTCACCCTATCTCTAAGGCTGAGCCCAGCCACCCTGTGGAGGAAACTCATTTCGGCCGCTTGTATCCGCAATCTCATTCTTTCGGTCGCTACCCAAAGCTCGTGACCATAGGTGAGGGTTGGAACATAGATGGACCAGTAAATCGAAAGCTTCGCCTTCCGGCTCAGCTCCCTCTTCACCACAACGGACCGGTACATCGCCCGCATCACCAATCCGTCTGTCCATCTCCCGCTCCATTTTGCCCTGACTCGTGAACAAGACCTCTCATCCCGACCGCTTCACACTCGGCTGCAAACCGCCCCAGTGCATGCTGGAGGTCACGGTGTGATGTAGCCAACAGAACCACATCATCTGCAAAGAGCAGAGATGCAATTCTGAGGTCCCCAAACCGGACACTCTCCTCAGCTCGGCTGCGCCTTGAGATTATGTCCATGAAGATCACGAACAGAACCGGTGACAAGGGAAAACCTTGGCGGAGTCCAACACCCACTGAGAACGTGCTTGACTTTGTGCCGAGAATACGGACGCAGCTCGCACTTTGTTCGTACAGGGACCGAATGGCACATACCAACGGCCCCTGTACCCCATACTCCCGTAGTACCCCCCACAGGATTCCCCGGGGGACATGGTCATAGGCCTTCTCCAAGACCACAAAGCACATGTAGACTGGATGGGCAAACTCCCATGCGCCCCCCAACAACCCTGCGAGGGTAAAGAGCTGGTCCACTGTTCCACGGCCAGGACGGAGCATCCTTTCCAGCACCCTGGAATAAACTTTCCCGGGGAGGCTGAGCAGTGTGATACCCCGATAGTTGGAGCACACCCTCCGGTCCCCTTTTTTGAAAATGGGGACCACCACCCCGGCCTGCCATTCCACAGGTACCTCCACGCTACATTGACTAGGCGTGTCAGCCACGACAGCCCGACAATGTCCAGAGCCTTCAGCATCTCAGGGCAAATCTCATCCACACCTGGCGCCTTGCCACTGAAGAGCTTTTTGACTACTTCAGTGACCTCTACCAAGGATATGGGTGAAACTTCCCCCGAGTCTTCAGACTCTGCATCTTCCACAGAGGACGTACTGGCAGGTTCAGGAGCTCCTCAAAGTGTTCTTTCCACCGCCCGACAATATCCTCAGTCTGGGTCAGCAGTTCTCCTGCCCGACTGAGCACAGCCTGAGCCAAGCCCTGCTTTCCCTTCCTGAGTTGCCGGACAGTTTGCCAGAACCTCCTTGAGGCCAACCGAAAGTCCTGACCCATGGCCTCCCCGAACTCCTCCCACACCCGGGTTTTTGCTTCAGCAACCGCTGAAGCTGCGGTCCTTTTGGCCTCCCGGTACCTGTCTGCTGTTTCAGGAGACCCCTGGGCCAACCAGGCCCGAAAGGTCTCCTTCTTCAGCCTGACGGCTTCATTAACTGCTGGTGTCCACCAACGGGTTCTTGGGTTGATGCCACGACAGGCACCGACAGCCTTTTGACCACAGCTCCGAGCTGCAGCCTCTACAATGGAGGCTCTGAACATGGCCCACTCAGGTTCCATGTCCCCAACCTCCCCCGGGATGCACGAGAAGTTCTTCCGGAGGTGGGAGTTAAAGACCCTACGGACAGGGGCTTCCACCAGAGGTTCCCAGTTCACCCTCACTACACGTTTGGGTTTACCAGGTCTGTCTGGCAGCCTCCTGCGCCATCTGATCCAACTCACCACCAGGTGGTGATCAGTTGACAGCTCTGCTCCTCTCTTCACCCGAGTGTCCAAAACATGCGGCAGATCTGCTGATACGATTACAAAGTCGATCAGCAACCTTTGGTCTAAGGTGGTCTGGTACCAGGTACACTTGTGGACCACCCTATGTTCGAACATGGTGTTTGTTATGGCCAGTCCATGACTAGCTCAGAAGTCCAATAACAAAACACCACTCTGGTTCAGATCGGGCAGGCCGTTCATCCCAATCACTCCCCTCCAGGTTTCTCCATCATTGCCCACGTGTGCGTTGAAGTCCCCCAGTAGAACCCCGGATGGAACCCTTTCCACGATGTCACCCAAGGACTCCAAGAAGGCTGGATACTCTGAGCTGCTGTTTGGTGCGTAGGCACACACAACAGTCAGAGCCTTCCCCCCAGCGACTTGCAGTCGCATGGAGGCGACCCTCTCATTCACCGGAGAGAACTCCAACACAGCGGCACTCAGCCGGGCACTTGTGAGTATCCCCACACCCGCCTGGCACCTCACACCCTGGGCAACTCCAGAGAAGTAGAGGGTCCAGCCCCTCTCCAGGAGTTTGGTTCCAGACCCGGTGCTGTGCGTGGAGGTGAGCCCAACCATATCTAGTTGGTACCGCTCCACCTCCCGCACCAGCTCAGGCTCCTTCCCCGCCAGTGAGGTGACGTTCCACGTCCCTAGAACCGGCGATGGCGGGGATCCGCACGCCCAGGACCCCGCTTTTGACTACCGCCTGGTATACAATGCACCCGACCCCAATGACTCTCCCTGCAGGTGGTGAGCCCACAGGGAGGTGACTCCACGTTGTCTTTTCGGGCTTGGCCCGGCCGGGCCCCGGGGATCCAGGCCCGGCCACCAGACGCTCGCCGACGAGCTCCCCTCCCAGGTCTGGCTCCAGAAGGGTGCCCCGGTTTCCCTTGTCCGGGCGAGGTGACTGTTCTTTCCGGGAGTCTTTTCATGGGGTCTTTGAATCGCTCTTAGTCTGGCCCCTCCCCTGAGACCACTTTGCCTTGGGAGACCCTAACAGGGGCTAATGCCCCGGACAACACAGCTCCCAGGGTCACGGGGGCACCCAAACCCCCCCACCACGATAAGGTGGTGATTCTTTGGGGGGGATCTCCTTTGATGTCCTGTGTATTTAAAGAAAATAGGGGAAAAAACAAAAAACAAAACATAGAATAGAATGGAATAGAATAGAACAGAACTTTATTTATACCGAAGGACTAGGACTAAAAACACAGAGGCCCTGTACAAGAAAGGTCAGAGTCTAACACTGGTAGACTTGTGACAAGGGGCAAACATTGAATTCATCACACATTTAACTTGAGAGCAACATCAAGTTATCTTCATCAAGTTAGCTTTTAATGTTAATGATACTAATTAACGTTAACTTACACGACTAAGCTAGCTGCTGTAACATTAACTAAGGTTAATCTATCAAAACACAACTGATGGTGAACTACACTTTTTTGTAAGTGTAAACAGAACACTGTTCGGCAAAAATACAATACACCCATGGTTATACATTAGTTTACTTACTGTAATAGGAGAACCTTGGAAATGCAGCATGTGAGGAGATACTAACTCAAAAAAATCCCCGTCTCCAGAACTGGCGGCAAGTCTCCGCCCGTTGCCTTACGAAAGTCGGAACAAACTTTTAAATTAGGCCTTGCACATCTAATATGAGTGAAGATTCAGCAACTGGATAGCTTATTTCTCCCCTCAAATTTGTTCAGAAACTGATTTTGGTGCACTGCTAAGGTGAAATAAGTGAAAGTTTACATACTTCATACAACGGAACCCCACTACTCATGCTCAAACCCCATTGGCTCACAGAACTGGGGGTCAGGGTTCTTGAAGGGTTGTCCCATATATGTATGGGACAACCCTTTAATTAATAACTTTTAATTAAATGAAATTAACTCATTTTAAACTAGGGCAGTACATTTATGAATTAATAAAAAAAGATATGTAGGAATTAAACACATTAAAATCAGTTAAATAAACTGGATTAAAACATGTAACATTTAAAAGGGGTCAGAATCAGTTTTTTCACTGTGTTTGCACTGTTCTCGCCAGCAGCCATTGTCTCCCAGGGTTCACGGCACGCTCAACAGTTGCTATGGTAGCGCTAAACTTTACTGGCGTAAGCACGGCCCGCTGAAGAGGGTTAGCAGTGGCTCATTTGCATAAGCACTCAAACCGACCGCTGGAGAACAGGGCCGTCTTGACAGGATGCAAAGGATGCTGTGGTGCTCGATCCTTGTGGTGTTTTGACCAAAGCATGCAACAGACATTTCATTAAGACCTCAAGCAACTGTGTCAAAAGGGGCATAATGTGTCTCCGTTAAAAAGGGACATTTATTTTATTTTCTAAGATAAAATAGAACTTTATTAATCCCGAAGGAAATTCTTGTGCCAGGTTGCATAGCAATACAATAAAACAATCGAGAAATAAACAGTAGAATAATAAAAATAAAATACAAATACAAATAACAGATTTACAAATGTACAGTAGGTCTAAGTCCTAGTAGAAGTATAAAAAATAAAGGTGAAGTATAAAACATATATAGGCAAGATAAGATATTCAGTCCGCGATTTTTGTTTGCCAATAATTGAAGTGTAATAAAAACTGTAATAATAATCATGGTCAGAGGAAGTATTGCACATGATAAAAAGAATATTGCACATGACGATGAGAGGAGATGAGAGGTAATATTGCAAGGTAATATTTAAAGGTAACATGATATTAATAATATTAATAATATAGCACATGATATTGAGAGTATCGCACATGATGTTGGTCAGTAATATTAATATTGCACGTGATACTGAGAAAAATGCACATGATGTTGAAGGGTAATATTGCACATGATAATGCTGTGTTCATTGTGTTATATTCCAACTGTCCTTCCCGCAGAGGGGGGAGGAGTTATAGAGTTTGATGGCCATAGGCAGAAAGGACCTCCTGTGGCGTTCTGTGGTGCATCTCGGTAATCTCAGTCTAGGGCTGAAGGTGCTCTGGTATGACTCCAGTGTGGCATGCAGTGGATGGGAGGCGTTGTCCATAATACTGAGTAGTTTACTCAGCATCCTCCTCTCTGAGACCTCCACCAAAGACTCCAGTTCCACTCCCAGGACAGAACCCGCTTTCCTGATGAGCTTATTGAGTGTGTTGGCGTCGGCTGCCTTCACCCTGCTGCCCCAGCACACAACAGCGTAGAAGATGACGCTGGCCACCACAGAGTGATAGAACATCTGCAGCATGGTTTTGCAGACGTTGAAAGATCTGAGTCTCCGTAGGAAATACAGGCGACTCTGACCTTTCTTGTACAGGGCCTCTGTGTTTTTGGTCCAGTCCATTTTATTGTCTATGTGGACACCCAGGTACTTGTATTCCTCGACAATGTCCTCCTCTGTCCCTCTGATGCTGACTGGTTTCGAATCGGTTACTTCCTGAAATCCACCACCAACTCCTTAGTCGTAGCGATATTGAGTTGCAGGTGATTTAGTCCACACCACTCTAGAGTGTGAACAGGAAGGGTGACAGGACTGTCCCTTGAGGTGCTCCCATGTTGCTCACTACTGTTATTCATCACATACACATACAGGATGTGCAGTGAAATTAAAAAAGTGCCGATGCCCAGCGGAATGTGCAACAGAACAAATATCACAAATGAGTTGATTTGGTTGAATTTGTTGAATTGAATTGATCAGAATATCCCAAATATAACACAATATCCACACTATTTACAGTATTTACAGCAAAAAGAGCAGCTTTTTTTTTAGGAATGAGAAATATCACCAAATTAGCATATGACGAGCAAGGCATATAAACAAGTTGGCACATAAACAACAAGGGATTATAAAAAAAGCAAAAGAAAGAAAAAGATCAGTACAGGCCATTTACACTATGTCTGCATGTACAGTGCTGCTTGAAAGTAAGTCAAACCCTTGAGCAGTTTAGAGTTTTCTGTTGTTTTACCATGATTTTCTTATTCTATCATCACCAGTTTTCTATAGATGAAAATTATGTTTATCAATTGCATGTACTTGAATACCTTATCTTGCCTATATATTTGTATATTTCACCTATACTTTTATTCTACTTTGACTGTACATTTGTAAAATTCTTATTATTCTGTTGATTTTTCTATTGATTTATTGTATTGCTATGCAACCTGGCACAAGAATTTCCTTCGGGATTAATACAATTCTATCTTATCTTATCTTATCTTATCTTAGAGGGAATTGCGTGAGTAGCCAAAAAAACATGGAATTAGTGTATGTGCAAAAGTAAGTGAATGCCCAGCTGCATTGGTAAAATCAAGTAGGTAATAGATTCAGGTGAAACACATTGGGTTGATTAGCAGACCAATCAAATGTGAGATCCTTAGGAAAAGTGTTGGCAACACAGATTAAAAGAGAGAGGAAACCAACCAAACCACTGTAGTGCCAAGGTGTATGTTATGGTGTACGGGTGGTGGACCCAAACGCAAGACCCAGACTCGGAATTATGCAGCACAGAGTGTTTATTTACAATACAAACGGCGAGCAACCGGGAGTGAAGCCAGCGGGATGGGTGGTGAGCGCGGCAGGCAGATGCGGGAGCCGGCAGGCAGGGATAGGCGGGCAGACAGGTAGGCAGGGAGATGATCGGCTGGCTGGAAATGATCGAGATCCATGCAGGTAGATTCACGGGTAGAATCAACAGTAGCAACAACAGGTAGTATTTGCAACAGAATGATTCGACCAAGCATGGACTCAGCAGACTCAGGCTCAGAGTTCATCAGCTCATGGCAGTACCTTGAGCCGGTACTGAGCTACCTGAGAACCCGCCTGGCCCTGGGGGGGCCTCGTATTCAAGTGTTAATGCCTGGAGTGAGTAGTCGCAGACTTGTGATGTCATAGTGAAGGCGACGTTGCATGTTCGTTGTTGTAGTTGAAATAAATAAATGGAGGGGCGTTAGTGGCACTCCAAAAGTACAAGAGAAGCTCAGTCTAGAGTTAGTCCTAGTCCTAGTCCTTAGTCCTACTAAGAGTGTATTTGAAGCCCACACACCTCGGATGCTACACTGTCACCTTGAGTCCAATTTCCGACACCTGTTTTAGCCCAATTGAATTAGTTTAAATTAGTTTAAAGAAAATATTTTTCTGGAACAGCAAAGGGCCTTCCCCAAACTGTTGCCACAAAGTTGGAAGCGCCCTATTGGCTAAGATGTCTTCATATCCTGTAGCATTAAGCATACCCTTCACTGGAACTAAGGGGCCTAGCCCAAACCCTGATAAACAGCCCCAGACCTTTATCCCTCCTCCACCAAACTTGACAGTAGGCACTATGCATTCCGGAAGGTAACGTTCTCCTGGCATCCGCCCAACCCAGATTCGTCCATCAGACTGCCAGATTGTGAATCGTGATTAATCACTCCAAAGAACACGTTTCCACTGCTCCAGAGTCCAGTTGCGGCGTGCTTTACACCACTCCAACCAACGATTGGCATTGCGCATGGTGATGTGAGGCTTGTGTGCAGCTGATCGGCCATGGAAACCCATTCCATGAAGCTCCCGACGCACAGTTATTGTGGCCACTGGTCTATATGGCCACTGACTTTTGGCCATATAGTGTATCTTAAATCTGCATATTTCTACATCCAAGAAATGTGCCAACTCGAAACCAGACATCCTGATGTATATGTCAAATTTTCCAGGGGTTTCCATGTGATACGGTGCAGCAACCACTTCTGGGCAGGCCACTTCTGGGCTCTGACCTTGTCATCAAGTAGACCTTGATGCGGTCCTTGAAGAGTAGTGGAGGCTTGACTCATGGAAGTGGAATGACTGAAGAAATGTGTGCATTGTGGACCATGTCCACACCCATCACATCTGAGTCCAACAACGCCATGCAGGAATTGAATGATCTCACCTACACGACCAGTAAGCAACACTGAGAATCAACAGAAGCAAGGATGACTGACCTGGAAAAGATCAAAGAAAAACTTTCCACTTGCAAACCATTCTCTCCAGACCCATCTCTGAGAAACTTTGTTACTGGTGTAGTCGCCAAAGAAGATCTGAATGTTCATGAGTTTGAGAACGTTGGGAATGAGGTCGTTGAAAAAATGGTTGTAAACCCATTTTTGGAATCTCATTCAAACTGAAAGACTGGGCAAAAACCCTTGCAGATGAGTCCAACATCAAATTTGCCCAAGACCGAACCATTGATCCTGCTCTGCTGTTCCAATGATTTCTGATTATGTCGAAACCAGGACACCTTTCACTGGAAGATGTAATGAGCTATGAGCTCAGTCCATTCCCTGCAGCCCTGTTTGAAGCCAAATAAGCCCCAACTAGCACAGGCAGTCACTGAATTTTCAAGCAAGAAATCAAACAAAACTGTCCTGTATTCTACCCCACCAACTGAACATTATGTCCTTGATGGTAGCTCCCTGGTTCATTGCTTGCCATGGAAAAGGGGTGACAGTTATGGTGCCATTGCACGGTCGTATGCCGACTTTACCATATACCATGATGGTAAAGCAACTGTAGTTTTTGACGGTTATAGTGAAGGTCCTTCCATCAAAGACAATACGCATCAGTGACGTGGACAAAACGCCCACCCGATCATTATCGTCAATACAAAAACTGAGTTTGTGGGAAGAAAGGATGAATTCCTCTCCAGATCTTGTAACAAACAAGGACTTAATCTTGTGACTGTTGAACTGCAGAAGAAAGGCTGCACTGTTATCAATGCATCAGGGGATGCAGACGTGGACATTGTCCGACAGAGTCCTCGACTAAATATCATTGCCAAAGAGATTATTACCAGAACATGGTGTGGATTGAAATGGAGAGTGACATGAATTCGGTGGATTGGGGATGGAAATTGGAGGACAATCGGTTTGTGCCAGTTATGACCAATAAAACTGCTGCCCCAGAAAGCCTCCTGCTGATGGTCCACTGTAATTGTGCAACTGCCTGCCGAACACAACGGTGTAGTTGCGGACTACCATGCCTGCTTGAATATTTTTTTACTAATTTCACAGTACCACACAGTAATAAAGAATGTATTCCTTATTGGTATCAAAAGAAATCTCATGAAAGCTTCAACAGAATGTGAATTATAAGTGCATGGAAAAAGGCATGTGGAAAAAGGAGAAATTGTGGAAATTGCATCAAAAAGCAAGAGACAACTTCTCACGTTGAGCACACGAGTTCGTGTGTCGTTTAATTTGAATCGCAAAAACCAGAACTACAAAGATGGCGCTGCCCCGGAACCAAAACAAGCATGGGGCTCTACGTCATCACACACACAGATTAGTTAAAGGGACCACGATCCCGAAACAGTCAAACTTGCATGCATAACACATAACATTAAACAACTGCATGAAATAACAGTGCGTAGAACCACACTAGAGAACAAGGGTGAATTATGTCACATTCACTACACACGTCCCCCCAGAATTCACCATATCAGAAGAAAAAAACAGTCATCGAGGAGGTGGACGTATTAACCGGCCACAACGGCTGCGCCGTACAGGAGGTCGAGGAGACACAACTGCGGCAGGTGTCCCGCCATGACACGGGTGTGGGGCATGGAGTGTGGGAGTTTTGGGAGGGAGGGGAGCCGGGGGTGGGGGCAGAGCTGGAGGTCGTCCACGTCGTGGGGGCTGGGCCAATTCAATGGGCCTAGCCACGTCCAAGTGAGCTGGTTTGAGGCGGTCAATGGAGAGTCGCTCCGGTTTGCCGCCCATGTCCACCACAAAATGTTTGTCCCCCGTCTCCAAAACACGGAATGGGCCCTCGTAGGGTGGGCGTAGTGGTCCCCTGTGGGCGTCGTGGCGAATGAAAACGTAGTCAGCCGTCTTAAGCCCAGCGGGGATGTGCGACTGAGGGAGGCCGTGACGGGAAGTAGGGACAGGTGCGAAAAGCCTCGCATTGTCCAGTAGCGTGGCCCGCTCGAGAGTCGCAGACCAAGGAACGGTGGTGCTAGGGACAAAATCCCCTGGAACCCGCAGCGGCTGGCCATAGACCAGCTCTGCGGATGAGGACTGTAGGTCTTCCTTTGGTGCAGTCCTGATGCCCAGCATTACCCACGGGAGCTTGTCGACCCAGTTGCTGTCTTTGAGGCTGGCACGAAGAGCAGCCTTCATTGACCTATGGAATCGCTCACAGAGTCCATTAGCCTGTGGGTGATATGCGGTCGTGCGGTGGAGTTTCACCCCAAGGCTCTGTGCGACAGCGTTCCACAGCTCAGACGTAAACTGCGCGCCCCGGTCAGAGGATATGTCCGAAGGAGTGCCGAAACGGGCAACCCAGGTGCCGATAAATGCCCGTGTCATCTCGACAGATGCCAGCGATGTCAGTGGCACAGCCTCAGGCCAACGGGTGGTCCTGTCAACCATGGTCAATAGGTATGTGAAACCCTGAGAGGAGGGCAGAGGGCCTACCAGATCCACGTTAACATGGTCAAACCGTCTCTCTGGCACCGGGAACAACTCTAACGGGGCTTTAGTGTGGCGGTGTACTTTGGCCCGTTGGCACTCAAGACAGGTGTTAGCCCAGTCCCTGACGTCCTTCTTGAGGCCGCGCCAAACAAACTTTGCTGCGACCAGTCTCTGTGACGCTTTCGAACCTGGGTGGGAGAGACCATGGATGGCGTCAAAAACTTGTCGTCTCCATCCCATGGGAATGATTGGCCGAGGACTGCCTGTGGAGATGTCACACAGGAGCGTGGTGCCGGCATCGCCAAAAACCACATCCTCTATTTTCAGCCCTGTAGTCGAGGTCCTGAGGAGTTGCACGTCTGGGTCTGTGGTCTGGTCCGCTGCCATGCGGCTGTAATCCAAGCCAAGATGGACTGCTCCTGCCACAGCCCGTGACAGGCAGTCCGCCACCTGGTTGTCCTTGCCGGCAACGTGCTGTAAATCTGTGGTGAACTCAGAAATGTAGGACAGATGACGTTGCTGGCGGGCGGACCACGGCTCAGCCACCTTGGCCATGGCGAAAGTCAGCGGCTTGTGGTCGACAAAAGCAGTGAAGTGCCGACCTTCCAGCAGGGAGCGAAAGTGTCTGATGGCGAGGTATAGACCAAGCAGCTCCCGGTCGAAAGTGCTGTACTTCCGCTCGCTGGGGCGCAACTGACGGCTGAAGAAAGCAAGCGGCTGCCAGGCCCCGCCTACCCACTGCTCGTAGACGGCACCGACAGCGTAGTCGGAGGCGTCCGAGGTGATGGCGATGGAGGCTGTGGGAGAAGGATGTGCCAGCATGGTGGCGTTCGCCAGGGCTGCCTTAGTGTCAGCAAAGGCCTTGACCCTGCTCTCAGTCCAGTCCACAGCGTGCTTGGGTTTACCTTTCAAGGCCTCGTGCAAGGGCCGCATGAGCTGGGCGGCTCGAGGGATGAAGCGGTGGTAAAAATTCACCATGCCGAGGAACTCCTGCAGGGCTTTGACAGTGAGCGGGCGTGGAAACTGGGCGACCGCCTCCACCTTTGATGGGAGAGGGACTGCACCGTCTTTAGTGACTCTGTGTCCCAGGAAATCAATGGTGGAGAGACCAAACTGGCACTTGGCGGGGTTGACAATTAGCCCATGTTGGCTGAGCCGCTCAAAAAGTGTTCGGAGGTGCGCCAGGTGCTGAGATTTGGACGTGCTCGCCACCAGGATGTCGTCCAAGTACACAAAAAGAAAAGGCAGCTCCCGTAAAACCGAGTCCATGAGGCGTTGAAAAGATTGAGCCGCGTTTTTAAGGCCGAAAGGCATTCTCAGGAACTCAAAAAGACCAAACGGCGTGATCACTGCTGTTTTGGGAATGTCCAGTGAGTGTACAGGCACCTGATGATATCCCCGGACGAGGTCCACCTTGGAAAAAATCACCATACCAGCCAGGTGCGCTGAAAAATCCTGTATGTTCGGGACTGGGTATCGGTCAGGTGTCGTTGCCTCATTAAGCCGCCGGTAGTCGCCACACGGGCGCCAGCCGCCACCAGGTTTGGGGACGATGTGGAGGGGTGACGCCCACGGGCTGTCGGATCGGCGGACTATACCCAGGCGTTCCATGTTTGCAAACTCAGCCTTTGCAACGGCAAGCTTGGTCGGGTCGAGGCGCCGAGCACGGGCGTAGACGGGTGGACCAGTAGTGGCGAGATGGTGCTCCACACCATGCTTCACGGCAGACGCAGAGAAAGTGGGCTGAGTGAGAGCTGGGAACCCGGCAAGTAGACGGTGGAAGTCATCTGAGGCGGAGAGCATGCTAGACAGTCGGATGGAGTTAGCCCCGCTGAGCGTGCACGTATAAGAACAAAACGTGACGGCATCAATCAAACGGCGGTTCTTTACATCCACCAACAGTCCATGTGCACACAAGAAATCGGCGCCGAGGAGGGGAACGGCGACCTTTGCTGTAACAAAGTCCCAGCCAAACCGATGCCCTCCGAAACACAACTCGATGTACCTCGTTCCATATGTGCGGATGGGGCTCCCATTAGCAGCTTCCATAGGGGGGCCGTGGCTGTCGGTCACCATGTCCAAACGGGATGCAGGCAGGACGCTCCTCTGTGCTCCCGTGTCGCACAGGAAACGTCGTCCGGAGATGCTGTCGCGGATGAAAAGCAGCCTGCCGACGTGACCGACGCTCATGGCCACTACTGAGCGCCGGCCCTGGCGTTTCCCAACCCGCCGAAACTGCATGGCGAACGGCATTTAAGAGCCTTTGGTCCAAACTTCGCGTGGTAAAAACACAAGCCTGAAGACTGCTGGGGGCCTGAAGACTGCTGCCGACCTGAAGACTGCTGCCGATGAGAAGTGGTTGCAGCGATGAGTGTGGAGTCATCCAGCGTCACAGGAGCGATGTGCGCGGGAAGAAGCGCGGCCATGACACAGTGCCCTTGACTTGCCAGGAAAAATTTATCAGCCTCTTCAGCCAGTCTCCGACAGTCAGTGATTGTGGTGTTGGCCAATGCAGCTCTTACTTGGGAAGGCAGCTGACGCAGGAAAAGCTGGATGAAAAGGAAATCGGGTCTGTGCTCACCCAGGAGATCCAGCATACGGTCCATGAGCTCAGACGGTTTGCTGTCACCCAGTCCTTGAAGGGAGAAAAGCCTGCTGGCTCTCTCAGTGTCCGACAGTTCAAACGTTTTAAACAGGTGGGCTTTGAGTGCTGCATACTTCTCAGTTGCCGGAGGATGTTTAAGGAGGCTCACCACTCTGGATGCTGTTGCATTTCCGAGAGCTGACACAACGTAATAGTATTTTGTTGTATCCGCGGTGATGTCACGCAACGCGAACTGCGCTTCGGTCTGGGCGAACCATGCCGACGCCGACGATTCCCAGAATTCGGGGAGTTTGAGGGTAACAGCGTTCGCGGTCATGGTCGTGTCGTGTCTCTGGATACGTCCAGAAAACTAACGTCGGGGTCACCAGTGTGGAAATTGCATCAAAAAGCAAGAGACAACTTCTCACGTTGAGCACACGAGTTCGTGTGTCGTTTAATTTGAATCGCAAAACTAGAACTACAAAGATGGCGCTGCCCCGGAACCAAAACAAGCATGGGGCTCTACGTCATCACACACACAGATTAGTTAAAGGGACCACGATCCCGAAACAGTCAAACTTGCATGCATAACACATAACATTAAACAACTGCATGAAATAACAGTGTGTAGAACCACACTAGAGAACAAGGGTGAATTATGTCACATTCACTACAAAATGTCCAATTACATTTGAAAGTTTTCTTCACTTTTAACATAAATATGCTTATAACCAATTGCTTTAAGATATAATTGTACTTGTAATCACTTCACGATACATTATATATGCTAATTGGTTTCCTAGATCACCAAAACATGGGCTTAGGCACCAAAATTACTTGTCTAGGATGAATAATGAAGGAGTAATGGTATTTTAAGGAACTGGTGGTGGCCATCTTGAAAATTAGACCTTTCTAGTGGTCTGATTTTGGTACACTTTTGATATGTTATTAAGTACACCTGATAGCACAATAAAGCAAAAAAAATTCGGGTCAAACCATATTTGCAGCTGACTATCTTCCATTTTGCTTGATTCCAGTGTCAACATTTTGATTGGCAGTCGAAATGTTGGCCAGCTCTTTCATTTACCGTCCATTCAGTAATAACACGTTTTAGCCCTCAGTGTAGTCAACATCTGCTCAACACATGACAGCCCAAACTGTCAAAGGAAAAAAATGTCTGAACACTGAGCTATGTGTGTGTGCGTGTGTGTGTTCTGGAAGAGCCAACATTTGATTTATTCATCATATTTTATAACTAGTAACTGATGGCCAAAGAGGTGGTGTGTGGCAGGAGAAACTGCTGCACTGGCGTCGCTGGTGAGGCCAGCAGAGGACGGGGCAGAACCGCGCAGGCCAAAGTGCACATCTGCCAGGTTCAGGGTTGCCCTCTGTGGAATTGGAAGCCTGCCAGCTGCAGCGCAGAGTCCGGAGTCGATCCACACAGCCACGTCTCCGTGAAGCACAAAACAGAAGATGAAGAAAAGTCTCTGTTTTTCCCCAACAGTAGCTGAAGTTCATCCAGTTTGTTTCCCAGTGAACGCACGTTAGAGAGAAATATTCCAGGTAACGCTGTGCGATGTCCGCGTCGGGGGAGACGCACGAGCGCACCAGCGCGTCTTCCTCTCCTCCTCCGGCATTTCGCTGCATGTACAAAGGTGAGCACACCTTTGACCAGAATGTCCAGTAATTCCACAGATGTGGCGATGAAAGTGGGAAATAAATCCGCAGGGGTTGTAGCCCTGATGTTTATCAGCTCTTCTCTGGTGTACGAGCAGAATTGCATCTCTGCTCTTTGCAGATGATGTGGCTACATCAGATCAGCATGCACTGGGGCGGTTTGCAGCTGAGTGTGAAGCGGTCGGGATGAGAGTCAGCACCTCCAATTCTGAGGCCATGGTTCTCTGCCGGAAAACGGTGGAGTGTTCCCTCCGGGTTGGGAATGAGTTGCTGCCTCAAGCGAAGGAGTTCAAGTGTCTCGGGGTCTCGGGGTTTACGAGTGAGGGCAAAATGGAGCGGGAGATGGACAGACGGATTGGTGCAGTGTCTGCAGTAATGCGGGCGCTGTACCGGTCCGTTGTGGTAAAGAGGGAGCTGAGCCAGAAGGCAAAGCTTTCCATTTACTGGTCCATCTACGTTCCAACCCTCACCTATGGTCACAAGCTTTGGGTAGTGACCGAAGGAATGAGATTGCGATACAAGCGGCCGAAATGAGTTTCCTCCGCAGGGTGGCTGGGCTCAGCCTTAGAGATAGGGTGAGGAGCTCAGACATCCGGAGGGAGCAGGGAGTAGAGCCGCTGCTCCTCCGCATCGAAAGGAGTTAGCTGAGATGGTTCGGGCATCTGATTAGGATGCCCCCCGGGCGCCTCCCTTTGGAGGTTTTCCGGGCACATCCAACTGGGAGGAGACCCCGGGGCACACCCAGAACCCGCTGGAGGGATTATATATCTCTCGTCTGGCCTGGGAACGCCTCGGGACCACCCAGGAGGAACTAGAGAGTGTGGCTGGGGAGAAGGAAGACTGGGCGGCCCTGCTTAGCCGGCTGCCACCACGACCCGGCCCCGGATAAGCGGACGAAAATGGATGGATGGATGGAAGTTTACCTAGACAAGACTGAGCTTCTCTTCATGCTGGGCAAAGTCTGTCCTCAGATGGGCCTACTTGTGACCATTGAGGACATCAAAGTCTCCCTCTTGGTCTGGTATTGGATGACCAGCTGTGCTGGAATGCCCTCTTGCCCCCTTGCTCTTTACAACATCCACAGGATCCAGCCCTTCCTACACATGAACCACAGATCTTGGTCCAATCGCTCGTCATCACTCACCTCAACTATTGCAACTCTCTCCTGGCTGGACTCCCAGCCTCCGCAATCAAACCCTTACAATGCACCCAGAACGGAGCAGCACACCAAAATTCTCCCATGTAACCCCCCTCTTCCGCGACCTCCACCTAATCGCTCACATTACATTCAAGACACTGGTATTGGCCTACAAGGCTTCCAGTGGAACTGCCCCTACATACCTCCAAACATTAGTTAGAACCCACTCCCCAGCTGGAACACTCCACTTAACAACTTTGGGTGTACAACTGGAACCACCTTCACTAAGTACAGGCAAACATCACTCTGCCAAGTTCCAACTCTTCTCTGTTCTGGCACTACAGTGGTGGAATGAGCTCTCGGCTGACGTCAGGACAGCAGAGTCACTCACCAGCTTCCGCAAAAACTCAAGTAACCACCTGTTCAACTGGACTCTGCATAACCCCCGCCCTGCTTTCGCTCTCCTAACCCTAGCACTAACCTGCTTGTTAGTATGTTTTGGCATTATTAATAGTACTTTGTTTAGCATATTGTATGTTCTTACCCCAGCTATTTTGTAGGCAACCTAACAATTATGAAACTTATTCTATTAGCCTTGAAATTTACCCTGGAAATCCAGAGTTCTCGCGAGAGCACAATTAGAATTTGCTCAGCGAGTACTCTGGTAACGAGTAACATGCTCATTAGTTATTCCTGTTGTTTCGAACATCAACCAATCACATCGGTGTATTTGATATAGGCGGGCCAGAGGCGGGCTAAACAGATGACGTCAGCGCTGCGACGGAATCAGTCCGGAATCAGTCAGTAAACATTGCAAGATGGCTAACGAAAATGTTGACTGAGTATCTGTACAAACTAGGGATGCACCGATACCACTTTTTTTCAGACCGAGTACTTGCCGATAGCGAATACCGATACGAGTACTTAATAAAACTATTACAGTTCTAATGACTTTGAAAACATGTTATTTTTTGTCTGGGGGGGGTGCTCTGTTAATTTGCGGTTCTGATGGGGGGGTGGTGCTCCGTTAATTCGCGGTTCTGATGGGGGGGGGGGTGCTCCGTTAATTCACGGTTCTGATGGGGGGGGGGTGCTCCGTTAATTTGCGGTTCTGATGGGGGTGGGGGTGCTCCGTTAATTTGCGGTTCTGATGGGGGGGGGGGGGGTGCTCCGTTAATTCGCGGTTCTGATGGGGGGGGTGCTCTGTTAATTCGCGGTTCTGATGGGGGGGGGTGCTCTGTTAATTCGCGGTTCTGATGGGGGGGGGTGCTCCGTTAATTTGCGGTTCTGATGGGGGGGGTGCTCCGTTAATTTGCGGTTCTGATGGGGGGGGGTGCTCCGTTAATTTGCGGTTCTGATGGGGGGGGGTGCTCTGTTAATTTGCGGTTCTGATGGGGGGGGTGCTCCGTTAATTCACGGTTCTGATGGGGGGGGGGGGGGGGGGGGGTGCTCTGTTAATTGGTGGGGACATGTCCCCAGCGTCCCCACTAAATTCTACGCCCATGCTCGGTACCATGCACAGTTGCTATTAAACATCCATAAACGACAACTCGGTTGCATCTCTTTATTTCAATATTCCTTGGCTAAGAATATTACAAGGTTAACGTTGCGTTGCCAAAGTGGTATCTCCGTGGTATTTCCATTAGGCTACATTTACGTCTCTCTGTCAAACTATTCTCCAAAACAAACTCGTTTCCGTCCTCTGGATACGTCACCCCGTGTATTCTTCTGATTGGTCGTAGTGTTATCCAATTGCGTGCAGTGATATTTTCAAACGCATTCTTGGTGCCGCCCCTCGAGTTGGGCCATTTTCATTACTCATTACCAGACCTACAGCTTTCTAGATGTAGGTCTGGATTTCCAGGCTACTTGAAATTAAGAATGCTTGAAACCTGTTCCATGCTTATTTGTATATACCACAGCAATATATTGCCGCCTCTTTCAACAAATGTACTTATTGTAAGTCGCTTTGGATAAGTGTCTGCCAAATTGTTAATGCAATCCATTTACCATCTCTAACTCTATCCCACCCTAACCTCCAAGTGGTATATTTAACCATATACAGGACATAACATACAAACATATCATCTAATATCTGGTTGTATTTCTTTAGTGGAAAGCATATGCGTGATGCCAGCTTTGAGAAGTTCTGTTTGTCATGAGTAAAGCTTGTGCTATATTCTCACGTTGTATGGTCCAAAGTTGTCCTGGTTTGCTTTTGTGCAGGCTAGAACGTGACGGACGTTTAGTGAGCTGGATGTAAAAGGGAGACAAAGGAGGGTTCTGCACAGTGCTTGATGACACAAGATGGTGTGCACTGCTAATGGCCCGGGACAAACTGAGCCCCTCTGTTGCTGTGCTGCTGGTTCTGAATTTAAACAGGAGAGGGAAGGGTTGGGGGGTGTTGGCAACCTTTCAGATTCTCCCTATTGCATAAGCCAACATCGCTCTGTTCTTCTTTCTGTCGTTCTCTGCCTCCCTCTTTCTCTCGCCTCTTGCTCTCTCAGGCCTTCTCTCTTTCAGTGCACTCCTCGGTGCTGCTGGGTGCCAAGCTTGTCTGCAGGTCCAGAGCCTGGCAGCACATCGTCTTCAACCCAGCCTGAACCATGTCGACTGGCCCAAGCCTGGCAGATAAACATAAGATGTTGACCCACCAACACTGATTGTGACGATCATCTACATACTTCTATACTGATATAGATAGACTCTATACTGATACATACAGACTCTATACTGATATAGATACAGACTCTATACTGATATAGATGCAGACTCTCTACTGATACATACAGACTCTATACTGATATAGATACAGACTCTATACTGATATAGATACAGACTCTATACTGATACATACAGACTCTATACTGATATAGATACAGACTCTATACTGATATAGATACAGACTCTATACTGATACATACAGACTCTATACTGATATAGATACAGACTCTATACTGATATAGATGCAGACTCTATACTGATACATACAGACTCTATACTGATATAGATACAGACTCTATACTGATATAGATACAGACTCTATACTGATACATACAGACTCTATACTGATATAGATACAGACTCTATACTGATATAGATACAGACTCTATACTGATACATACAGACTCTATACTGATGTAGACGATACTGATATAGATACAGACTCTATACTGATACATACACTCTATACTGATATAGACTCTATACTGATATAGATACAGACACTATACTGATATATATACAGACTATACTGGTATAGTTACAGTCTCTATACTGGTATAGATAGACACTATACTGATATAGATCCAGACTCTATACGAATATAGATACAGACTCTTGTGATTCCTTCTTAAGTCCTAATTCAGTGAAGCATTTATGTAATAAAAAAGGTTCAAAGTGAAATGAAAATATCTCCTCTCTTGTTTCCTTCCCATGAGTCTTCCTGGACCACACAGCCAACACTGAACACAGCGTTATGGTGTGAGTACGTCTAACGTTAAACATAATGTGAAATAATAATAATGCTTGTACAATGCATGGTAGCATGGTAGTCTGCATTCATTAAAAAAAATGTTTCCAATTTGTTATTTGTTTATTTTTGTGTGAAAACAATGCACTTTATTGTGATGGGAAACATACGTTTACATTGCCATTACACTTCCTGGTTGATGTCCGCCAGAATAATGAGTGTGTATGGGCGAAATTATTCTTTTGCAGTAACATGACCAAAAGCTGCACTCTGTTTGGTCATATAGTTTGTGGGAGTAAATGGCTGTAGTGAACGTGACTGCTGTAATAAGTTTAAAGCTGTCAGTCTCACAGAGCAGAGACACCGCTGCCTTCTCATCATCTCGCCGTGTCCGTCTGATTGATTGCTGTCTCTTTGGCTTCATCTTGCTCTCGGTTCTTATTTGTTTTTTTAATGCATGAATAGCCATATGGTGCTTTGCATTGTCTGTTATGATAGAATGTGGGCGGGAGACCCAGGCGCACAGCAAAGGAGGAGGCGTAGGTGAGGTTCAAGCCCAAAGGGCGGTTTAATTCAACACACGAATTGCCACACAGGATGCCACATGAATAATGGGATCCGGGGGGAAGGGCTCTGCGGGTTGGCACGACTGAGCAAGGGGGTCCGGGATGCTGGAGGGATGAGAAAGAGAAGGGGGGGTGAGGGATAAGAATCCCGGGTGAGGCAAAACAGGCAAAAAAGGGCTTGGCGCAACAACTGTGAAAAGTTAAGTTGGCGAGAGATAACTAGTGTGTGACAGTGTGTGATACGGGATATACGTTACCACCTGTAGTTTAGGGAAAGATCTGGCGCTGAGTGGAGTGCAGGCCAGGTTCTTGTAGGGCAAGCGGTGATTGCCGATCAGGGGTAGGTGCGGTGATTGGGAATGGGACGTCGTTGCGGAGAGTCACGCTGTATGCAGCGTAAACGCTGCTCCGCCACTGCGCCTGCGCCGACGTGCCGGGAATGTCCGTCTCTGAGAGGTGAGAGGAGTGGGAGGAGCCTGCCGAGAGGACAGGGCCGGTGGGGGATGGGGAACGTGAGTGCCTGGTAGCCGGGGGGAACTCCGGGGAGTTCCCCCCTTGTATGCCCGGTACAAGGCGGCGCGTAGAGGAACGCGAAGGGCGCGTAGCAGGAGGAGAAAGGGGCGGGCGTGGAGGTGAGGATGGGCGAGCCGTAACACGCACACCATTTTCGGTTTTTGGTCGTCCGGGGACATTTAGTATGGAAACTACGCAATGTTTTATAAATGAGACCCCAGTCCCTCACAACACACACAGAGTGACTGTGAAAAATGACACTTAAACAACTTAATAATAAAAACGTGTTCTTGTGAAAGCTCTTCCTCCCACGGGAGAGATGACCTCTAACCTGCTGTTGGTCATCTGTCCCCAATGATCTTGACAGCAAGGGGCGGAGAGGTGGGTGGGCCTTTGATCTGCAGCCTCATACAATGTGAGATCAACAGTTCTCGCACCCCTTTAATCCACTCAACATGTGTGTGGAGGTGCCGAGGTATTCACCTCTATATTCAACCTCTCCCTGTACCAGTCTGCAGTCCCCACTTGCTTCAAAGAGACCACTATTGTTCCTGTACCGATGAAACCTTCCATCAACTGCCTGAATGACTACTGCCCTGTAGCACTGACCTCCATCATCATGAAGTGCTTTGAGTGGCTAACCCACATCTGCTCCACCCTTCCTGACACCTTGCATACCGTCCCAACAGATCTACGGACGACGCCATCGCCCTGACAGTACACACCGCCCTCTCCCACCTGGATAAGGGAAACACACGCGTGAGAATGCTGTTTGTCAATTACAGCTCAGCATTCAACAATATTGTGCCCGCTAAGCTCGTTCCCAAGCACAGGATCCTGGGGTTTAACACCTCCCTTTGTAACTGGATCCTGGACTTCCTGATGGGCAGACCCCAGGTGGTGAGAATGGGCAGTCTCACCTCCTCTGTACTGACCCTGAGCACCAGAGCCCCTTAGGGCTGTGTACTCAGTCCCCTCCTGTACGCACTGTTCACTTATGACTGTGTAGACACACACGGCTCCCACACCATCCTTAAGTTCACGGACGACACTACCATCCTGGGTCTCATCACCAACAATGATGAGACCGCCTACCGAGACGTCAGGGACTTGGCAACATGGTGCCAGGGCAACAACCTCTCTTTCAACATCTGCAAGTCGAAGGAGATGATCGCGGACTTCAGGAAGCGACAGGGGGGTTCATGCCCCGATACACATCAACGGAGCTGAAGTGAAGAAAGTCTCCTGCTTCAAGTTCCTCAGTGTGTTCATCAAAGATGATCTCACCTGGTCCAGGCAAGCGGACTCAGCTGTAAAAACTGCCCAAAAGCACCTTTATTTCTGAGGAGACTCAAGAATTTTGCCATGTCTGCAAAAACACTCACTAACTTTTACAGGTGCACCATTGAGAGCATCCTCTTAGGCTGGATTGCTGCCTGGTTCGGCAGCTGCTCCGCTGCTGATCACAAGGCCCTCCAGAGGGCGGTGAAGACATCAGAGCACATCATCGGCTGCCATCTCCCAGCCGTGCAAAGCATCTACCACACATGATGCCTTGGGAAGGACTGAAAATCATTGAGGACTACAGCCACCCAGGCCATGGACTGTTCACGCTGCTGCCGCCTGGTAGACGTTACCGGTGTCACGCCCTCCACTTCTACCTCCTAGTATTTCCTCTACCTGTGTGTGTGTATATGTTGGGGGCGTGGCTGCTCCCTGGCTCATCATCCACCGCGCTCACCTGCACTGCTTCTCACACCTGCTGTTCATCAACTCATCAGCTACCCAGTAGAAGAACCCCGGCTTTCCATCCACTCATCGTCAGATTGTTGTTTGGACTGCCCCATCCTGTCCCCATTACCTGCTGCCTGTCCTGCCTGCCCGCCTGTCTTCCTGGTCCCTGCCTGTCGCCTAGTTATCCTGTCCTCCTTGCTCCGATCGTCCACTCCTGCATCCGGCTCCATTTCCCCCTGTTTACCATCCTGTCTTGCTTGTCCATATATCCAGTAAACCTGGTTTGATGGACCTACAACTTCATGTCTCTGTGTCTGCACGTGGGTCCTGTAAACATAACTTTAACAACTGGAGCATTCAGGCACAGACTACCAGACTAAAAAAAAAAAAATTCCCCCAGGCCATCAGGCTTCTCAACCAGCAACACCAATCTCATTGATCATATTGATCACTTTAAATGTACATTTATAACATTCATAATATTTAGATCATCCGATCACTTCTGGATACATATGCCATATTCCCTATGCTATATTTAAATACTGTAAATACATATGCTTCTGATTCATTTATCTTATTCTATATATTTCTGCTATTCCATGCAATATTCCTGCCACTACTGCCCTCACTTGTGCATCTGCCCTTAATTACTTGTAGATGTATAATACTCAATATTCAATACTTCTGGATTCATAGGCTATTTTCCCCATTCCTACATTTTGTACAACAGCTGATGTGTTTTCTTTTTTATCTTTATTATGTATATTGTGTTATGTTTATTATGTATATTGTACCATTCTCATATACATATATATATTTTTTTTTCTCTTCTTGTTATTTTTTTGCCTACTTCCTATGTACCTGCCTACCTGCCATGTCAAAAGAGTTTCACTGTACAGAATGGCTGTGGGTTGTGATGTTCATGTGACAAATAAAACACATTGAGTGTGTCTGTCTGTGTGTCTGTGTGTCTGTGTGTCTGTGCGTCTGTCTGTCTGTCTGTCTGTCTGTGTGTGCATGTGTGTGTGTGTGTGTGTGTGTGTGTGTGGAATGTGCAAATGTCTACAAATGTGTGACATATACTGTATGTGTATTCATATATGTGAGACATCCCTTAGTATCACCAGCAGCCCACGGGCATTTAATCCACTCAACGTGTGTGTGTGCGTGTGTGTGTGTATGCATGCATGCATGCATGTTTATTTGCACAAACTTGTTATTGAGTATTTGAATGGGCCATTGTACAAGGTCATGCCAAGGACATGTTGATCCTCTGTGGTTAACAGCTGGATCCACATGGGTGGTTCTACCCACATGATATTCCTAGTTAGGAAAGTTTTGCATGCGCGCACGCACACTCACATAGCGATTCCTCAATGAAATTTAACACATAAAGCCTGCCTTGGCTGCCTTGGTCAGGTTTCACTCGCATCACATCCCATCGCGTCATGGCAACGAGATGAGACTGGACCTCGGTTGTTCATTCATATCAGGTGACGCCATCTGCATCTGTTCCACAGTAACTTGTGTCTCCTTCGTTGCGAAAACAATCTGTCAAAAACAAAACTAAATATTCACAAATTAATCAGTTTGCTTCCTGATAGCAAGCAACGTGTTTTTTTTTTAACTATTGTAGTCTTGGCAAGAATTACTTTACAGGTCTTGAAAGACAAGGCAAGGGTGAACAGCAGGGATGGAACCCAAAACCTTTCAACCTTTTTTGCTGTCTGAATCGCTACTGCAGCCTTCTATTGTTTAATTCAAACCTACACGTCTTCATAATTTCATACAGATAGAAGCAAGGCTGGCCCTAACCTTTTGGGTGCCAGCAGAAGTTGCCCCTTTTTTGGAAAACATGACCCAATATGAAATTGTTTTAATTATTTATTTAGCTTCCCATATGCCAACCCTATTGATGTCTAGGGATCCTAAATGTTATGAATCCTTCTAGTAAAATCTAATTAGTTCGGCTTGCCAAGAGTTCACTTGGGGATGAGTCCCCAAGTGAACTCCTAGGTACTTGATACCGTTTGTGGCCCATGTTGGCCCTTCAGGTAGATTTGGTTTTGGTTTTTGTAATTTTCCTACATTTAATGCCGTAAATGTAGCCCAATTTACCTTTGAGAATGGGATTTTTATGTAGAACTCCACAATGTGTGCCAACATTTTTACTTTGATATCCTCCCTAATGGCTACGATAACACCGTTTGTATAAGTGGAGATATAATGGAGCGAGACCTTCAGCTAATGTGACCCCTCTCACCTCTTTCCTTAATCCTAAACAGGATTGATTGCAAAAGAGTAGAGCATATCAGAGACATTGCAGAACTGTTGAAAACCCCTACCAATGTTAAAAGGAGCCACCATTGACTTTCACTTTCAACTTCAACTATAGAGCACCCTGATCATAGCAAAGAACAGGGTGGAAATAAAGCTAAGAGGAAGTTCAGAAAACAGAGGGCTATATATATAAAGAAGGGTGAAGCAGTTCACAAAGCTCACAGTTCGGTATTATACGGTATGGCGGTGTGTAAGACTGCCCAAGCACCAAAAAGGCAAATGAGAAGCACGAGTTCCAGGTGACGTTCAGTGGATCAGGAGCATGTGGCAAAATGAAGTCATACAGTAGTGTATGAATAGGACCACTTGAAATTATCTGAAATTGTTAACGGCTGCGGGAGAAGCTTTTGGTAACTGTTTCATTTGTTCGCTTAATGTTTTGGACACCATGCCACATGCACGGTGCCCAACCATATCTCAAGTGACTGAGAGAAAGAGAGAGAGAGAGAGCGAGAGAGAGAGAGCATGACCTGTACCACACTGCGGTAGACAGACAGACAGATGGACAGAAAGACAGAAAGACAGATAGATAGATAGATAGATAGATAGATTGATTGATTGATTGATTGATTGGTGTATGCATGGTAATAGCATACGGTGGTCGGACCAATCGGAGTCTATGCTGCAGGATTACTTTGATGACGCAAATTGGAATATGTTCCGGGTCGCGTCGGACAATAACATCAGCAAGTACGCGTCCTCAGTCACCGGGTTCATCAAGAAATGCATAGATGACGTTGTTCCTACTAAATCGGTTCGGATTTATCCCAACCAGAAACCGTGGATTAATGGCGATGTTCGCGCCGCACTCCGCACGCGTAACGCCGCCTTTGACTCCGGCAATATGGTGGAATATATACGAGAGCCCGCTACGACCTCCGCAAGACCATCGGCTCTGCCAAGCGGGAGTATAAGAACAGGGTGGAGGACAAATTCAAGAGCCACGACGTGAGGGGTGTGTGGAAGGGGCTGCAGACAATCACGGACTTCAGAGGGAGAACCAGCGGTGTAGAGAACTCCTCTACCTCCCTCCCTGACGAGCTAAACACCTTCTTCGCTCGGTTTGACGTGAACGGCAGCCCGCCGAAGTCAGCGCTGCCTGAGGAGGCCAGCCTGCTGAACATCTCAGAGGCTGACGTGCGCAGAGCCTTCAAGCGGGTGGACATCCGGAAGGCGGCGGGCCCAGACCACATCCTTCCGCACGTCCTCAGAGCATGCGCAGACCAGTTGGCAGGAGTCTTCGCAGACATCTTCAACCTGTCCCTGTCCCAGGCTGTTGTTCCCGTGGTCTTCAAGATGTCCATCATCGTGCCTGTCCCTAAACACCCAAAGGTAACCTGCCTGAATGACTGGAGACCCGTAGCCCTCACCTCGATTGTCAGTAAATGCTTCGAGAGGCTGGTCAAGGACTTCATTTGTTCCATGTTGCCTGCCACGCTGGACCCATGGCAATTTGCGTACCGTCAAAACAGATCCACCGACGACGCCATTGCCATGGCACTTCACACTGCCCTCTCTCACCTGGAGGGGAAGAACTGTTGTGTGAGAATGCTGTTTGTGGACTTCAGCTCAGCGTTCAACACGATAGATCCTGCCAAGCTCGACACCAAGCTCAGGAGTCTAGGCCTGCACCCGACCATGTGCAGCTGGATACTGGACTTCCTGTCGGGCCGCCGCCAGGTGGTGAGGATGGGCAGCACCACCTCAGAGCCGCTGACCCTCAACACTGGAGCCCCTGAGGGATGCGTGTTGAGCCCTCTCCTCTACTCCCTGTACACCCACGACTGCATGGCTATGCACAGCTCCAACGTCTTCATCAAGTTTGCTGACGACACGACAGTGTTGGGTCTGATCGCCGACGACGACGAGACAGCCTACAGGGAGGAGGTTGGATCACTGGCACAGTGGTGCCAAGAAAACAACCTCGCCCTCAACGTCAAGAAGACCAAGGAGCTGATCGTGGACTACAGGAAGCGGAGAGGAGAGCACGCCCCCATCTCCATCGACGGTGCTGCAGTAGAGAGGGTCAGCAGCTTCAAGTTCCTCGGCGTGCAGATCACCGAGGACCTCACATGGACCACACACACCACACACGTGGTGAAAAAGGCCCAACAACGCCTGTATTTCCTCAGGCGACTGAGGAAATTCATGTGCCCCCGCATCCTCAGAACATTCTACTCTTGTACCATCGAGAGTGTTCTTACAGGATGCATCACCGTCTGGTACGGGAACTGCACCGCACTGGAGCGTAAAACACTACAGAGGGTGGTGCGGACGGCCCAGTACATCGTTGGAGGTGAGCTTCCCTCCCTCCTGGATATATACACCAGGCGGTGCGTGGCCAAGGCCAAACGGATTATTAAAGACGATAACCACCCCAGCCACAAACTGTACACACTCCTACCGTCAGGCAGGCGATACCGCAGTATCAAGTGCCACACGAGCAGATTCAGAGACAGCTTCCACAGTCAGGCCATCAGGCTGCTGAACAAGTTCGGCATCAATGTCTAAGTGCTAGTGCTAAGTGTTACTGCTAGTGCTAGTCCTGGTGATAAGTGCTAGTGTTACTGCTGGAGTTACTGCTGGAGCTAGCGCTGGTAGCAGTGCTAAGTGTTGGTGCTAGTGCTGGTGTTACTGCTAGTGCTGGTCCTGGTGCTAGTGTTACTGCTAGTGCTGGTGCTGGTGCTAGTACTGGTGTTAGTGCTAGTCCTGGTGCTAGTACTGGTGTTAGTGCTAGTCCTGGTGCCAATTGCTGGTGCTAGTGTTGTGTTGACTGTCTGAGAAGGTATTCTGTGACATTCTGTGAATGTCAGCATATAACAATGTATATTTTAGTACATTCATTTATATGTGTACTGCTCACCTGGATATTTTTGTTGTATATTCCATTTCATTCTTATTTACACAGAATTTCTATTCATAGTTCTATTTCTATTTTGCACAGTTCTATTTCTATTTTGTAGTTCTATTCTATTTTGTATTCTTTATAATTACTGTCGGTTGTCGGGCGTTTTGCACAAAAGGTTTTTCACTCACTGCTTATACTCACGTGTAAACTGTGAAGTGACAATAAAATACTTGAAACTTGAAATAGACAAACTTTGATTACAAGAAGTAAGCTGAAGTTATTTGACATGAAGAACTAGCATGTTTGTTGTTATGGTCAGTATGTTATGGTGTGTGCGTGTTGTAACGGTCAGACATGTCTTGGATATCGCCACTAGGGGCGCACCTCATTGTATAAAGTTTTGTTTGCGTCACTTCCGACTATATACCGAGTGGAGAGCACGCGGTCTCTCCACAGTGGCGAAGGGGAGTGGGGCGCAAAGACGTCGGGTGCGTTACATCATTATATGCGTGTATGTTATGTTATTTGCATTTTTTGTGTGTCGGAGACCTGACCTGTACGTTCATAATAAATGGTCTCACGGAGTTGCTTCGTGTCGTCTGCCATTGCTGTCCAGAGCACCCACCTGGCCTACACCACCCCACCTACCTCCGTTACAGTGTGTGTGTGTGTGTGTGTGTGTGTGTGTGTGTGTGTGTGTGTGTGTGTGTGTGAGTGCATGTGCGTGTGTGTGTGTCCGAACAAGTATAAATTGGCATGTGACTTTGGTTTGTACAATCACATCACAGCACCTGTGTGTGTGTGTGTGTGTGTGTGTGTGTGTGTGTGTGTGTGTGTGTGTGTGTGTGTGTGTGTGTGTGTGTGTGTGTGTGTGTGTGTGTGTGTGTGTGTGTGTGTGTGTGTGTGTGCCCATGCAGTCACGTGTGTGTGGGGCTATAGGTCCTTGTGAATATCCTCTTTGTCCACATGATTCAGTGGCTCTACGGTGCTAATAGAATGCCCCACGCTCGGGAACAAATGGGTGAACTCTCTCATTTTCAGCCTGAACACACACACGCACACACAGACACAGACACACACACACACTGTCTTCTTCTGAACTGCTCTATCTCCTGCAGCAAACAAACTTTCACAAATTCAAACATCACACCACACACACACATGCACAAACTCGCAAGCATGCGCAAATGCACATAGATACATACGCACACATGCACACACATGTGCACACACATGTGCACACACACATGCAGACACATGTGCACACACACATGCAGACACATGTGCACACACATGTGCACACAGACATGCAAACACACACACACATGCACAAACTCATGTATCACCACACACACAAGCACAAACCTGCATGTAAACATAACTCACACGCATGGCCAAAAGCTCATATACATACATAGCATCAGACATATACCTGCAAGCAACACACAAACACACACAAAACACCCATACAAACATACATGCACATACACATTGCACACGAATCTTGGGCTAATGAGTTTGCAGCCGGGAGCCACCAAGAGGGCCAGGGGAACGATGTTGATTCCAGGGCATCACGAGGGAGTCAGCACCCGCAGACACCCTTGCAGCACTCCCCCCCAGCACCCCCAGCACCCCCAGGTCGGTGCCAGCACCACAGTACATAGCTGCCGTGTTGAAGGAGCTAGCTTAGCAACAGTTTTGTGAGGCCTACCCCCCAACGTCCCCCCGACTAGCAACAAACACTCACTCACTCTCTCTCACACACACACACACACGCACACACACACACACACGTGCATATACGGACACATAAGCGTCCATGTACATAACCACACAAACACACACATGCACACATACACTTGACTGCAGAAGCAATAGAAGCATCACAACACTTACATCGGACCTCCATTCACTTCATACCTCAATAATATTTCGTATATAAAGTGTGGTACAGGTCATGCTTTCTCTCTGGTGGTCTGAGTGAATATGTGTGCATGCACTCATATATATATTGTATATATATATACTGTAGATTGTTTTTCGTTTCCTGCCTTTATATACCCCTCACTTTCACCCACACCCATATTGGATTCTTTATGTACCTCAATACTTAGGTCTGGCAAGGTCTTAATCACTCAGTAAAAACCCTAGAAAGAGTGCCTGTCTTTCAGCTGCACTAGAAGTCAGAGCATAAGTAACAGAATATGAAAGTCAACGGAAGAGAATTTTCCATGACACCACCGCGGTCAAGATGCTGTCTCCGCTGGCTCTCGCGTGTTTCTCTCTTGCACGGTGTCTTTCTGATACCGTGTGTTTTTAATGTTCCATTATGTCACTGTTGTCTTCATTATGCATGTGTGCGTGTGTGTTTGTGTGCGTTGTGTCTGTGCGTGTGCATGTGCGTGCATGTGTGTGTGTGCGTGCATGTGTGTGCACAAGTTTGACTGTGTTTTTTTACCCTCCACAGTCTACAAGTAACAGGAAATGAAAGTTTTGACATGGAGGTGGAGTCAAGTAGAGTTCAGAATCTTAAGAGACAATAACCTGGAAATGCAGAACATTTATGCCCATGATCCTATAGTGGAGACAAACTGTAGATTCAAATGAAAAACAGGAGCTTTATATTACATGCTTTATTGAGAATAAAGATGTTGTTTAATGTAGCAGCCTGTATGTGCTATTCAATTGTATTAGTACACAAGCAAAATTAAACTTGAACGTAAACGTTGCTAATGTCTGTTCATATAAATTATAAATTATGCAAAAGAATAATTTATGCTGAAGCATGAGAAAAGTAAATGCTGTATATTTGTTTGAGGAAATCTTGATTTCTTTAGTAAAAATCCCTATCCAAAATACTTTCATCTGATAACAGTGAAATATACTTGCTTTGTTTTTTGTGGCTGAACTGTTAAACTGCTGAACTGTTTATGAACTATAATAAGATAATGCCTCAATAACGGCACAATCGTATAATCGGCTTTAACACAATCTGAAATGTATTAGTGGCAGCATGTCTCCTACCAGATGATGAAGATTTGGACGGCTCCAAGACTGCTCTAGCTCTCCTGATTCTTCAGAATTATGATAATTAATTCATCAACAGATAATACAACGGCATATTTGATACTGTGATGTGTTTGGTTCTTCCATATCACTCAGTTCTAGTCGTAACGCCAAGCAAAAGAAATTACTTTAGAAAATCTAAAGTAAATACACTCTCTCACTATATGGTTAATAGATTTGTCCTCATTATTATGAAGTCTTTGTCTTATTATTATTGTATTACATACAATTAGAGAAACTGAATAGACACATAGGACTTGCTGTTTTTTAAAAGTGGGGAACTTGGTGTGTGTGTGTGTGTGTGTGTGTGTGTGTGTGTGTGTGTGTGTGTGTGTGTGTGTGTGTGTGTGGTTCTGTTCTGTGCTTCTAAACTGATTACAGAAGGCCCTCTACTGGATGCTTTAGTTACAAACACAAAGAACCAACACACAAGTGAACGCACATTGGAGCACATGCATTCACAATCACATTTAGTTGCACAAACACACGCACGCACCCACGCACACACACACACGCACACATGCATGAGCACACACACAAGCAAATACACAAACACACAAACAAGCCAAACATGAAACATCAACAGGTAACATTTGTACGTTTTGCTCTCGGTAACATCAAAGCGGAGGCGGCGTGATTTGCTGGGAACGATATGTGTTGTTGTTCTTGCTTAAGCGGAACTCTTTAACACAACTCTTGGAAGGCTCCTTGTCTCTGCCTCGTCAGTTCCAGGAAGAGAGCGCGCCTCCATTCAAATGTGTTTAATATTATATTAATGAAGCACACATTGCCGCCTCTGCTGCCACTGCAGGGGAGAAGACTTTCGCAGAGCGTATCTGTGGTGTGTAGAACGAGATATGAAGTCAGAGGGGATGTTGAGCTCTTTATGAGGAGGTATTTGGTTTCCAAGCTTCCTCTGGTTGATGTTTATCGGTTCCATGCAAAGTGTTCGAGTTAGGTAATGCCAGCACAGCTGTGTTGGTGAGGTATATCGTTTAGAGTAGATATAGGCAATGGTGGGAAAGTAACTCTTATTAGTATTTATTTTCTGCAACTTTATACTTCTACTCTAATACATCTTAGTACAAAATCTTTGTAGCTGTACAAAGATTGTACTTTTTTACTCTATAACATTTATCTGACAGCTGTAATTACGTTGCAGATTAAAATTAACAATACACAATATAATCAATAAATAAATTATGATTTGATTACATCAATAAGGATTTACTGGTCCCCAGGGGGAAATACACAAGCTACCCAGCAGTATGTATATGAAATATACAGTACATGTAAATACATTCAAATTAGCTTCACATTTACCAGCTCCAACATTTAATCGAGTATAGGTAGAGGATAGATATAAAGTATATTATTCTAGAATGGGCCATTCTGCATAAAGAGTACATTTACTTTTGGTACTGTCAGTATTTTGATGCTAATACTTTTGTACTTTAAGTGACATTTTCAATGCAGGACTAACAGATTATTTCTACAGTGTGGTATTCAAATCTTTACTTAAATACAGTGTGCTTGATCATGGTTCAAACGCAGTCTGGCCATGTCCACTGGAGCACACTTCTTCGAACCTAATACTGCAGACAGTAACAAACTCAAACAACAGATCACAGCCAAAAATACAAATAAATAAATACAATACAATACAATGTGTTTATGTGACAAACTTTCAAGTTGAATCTTTTAAACAACCTGGGGAGGATGTGGTCTCCCCTTGCAAAAAGCACGACATGACAAGTGCAATGTGTTTTGGTTGGAGAAGCTTAATTAACATTCCCAGGGTGTTTATAGTTAATTATTCAGCACAGCGGAGCAGTGTGAGAGCCAGCCATTACTCTCACACTGTCCTTTAAGAACTAACCCCCACCCCCCTTAATGGACCATGGATCCAAGGGGGAGATTTTGCTCAGGGCAGTTTGTTATTTCAAAAAACAGAATGAAGCAGAAGTGGCAGCAAATTTATGATTTATGCGATAAATATTACCCTATGGTGGCATTATACATTCACACAGCAATTTGTTTTATTTTATTTAAATATGGATTAACCATGATAAAACAAGACATGCTGAATACTGATGAGAATTACAATTCTGATGCTAAACTCTCAGAGTGCTGCCCTGTGCAGTGTTCCCAGAGCTAACTTCCAGGTAGATAAGACATAATCACTGTCATGTCCTGTTTAACATGTACTTCTAGCGATGTGATTGAACATGCAAATGAGTAAATGTTACCAGATTGGTGTTGTGCACATTTGCTGATAAGATACAAATATTATGTAAAGTAAAGACACATACACAACTCACAATTTCCTACAGCCAGTGTGTAATTACAGCCAGTAGGCCTAGGCCACATGCTCTCTCCTCCATGCTGACTTCTTGCCTGTGTTTCCACCTCACCACCTCTGTGTTACATGTGGCCAAGGGGACACCACAAAGAAGCGTATTCATGTTATCTGTATTATTCTTTTGCACATTCCGCTGAGCATCGCCACTTTTCATTTCATTGCATATCCTGTATGGTTGTGTGACTTCTTGAATCTTGAATCTTGTATGCAATTATCATTAACATTCCTTGTCTTTCATTTCTGGGTGCAGTAAAGGGAGTTCCTTATTACTTAGTCAGAGATGAAGAAAATGGTTGGTTTGGAAATAACAAGGCAGGTCATTCTATGTGTACATGTGCATTCAGACAGATCAACAGATTTTGCTGTTGCAAGACACATATTGACTCCCCCCTCAAATGAAGTTTTTTTATTTTGGTAAAATGTATACTTTGTTGTTGACTTTTTTGTTATGCAAATAATAATAATAACATGATCAATAACACGATCAATAATAAAACAGAGTTGCCATCAATCACGCCTTTAAAGCATATGCAGGGCCTTTCTCTTAAAAAGGGTTACTTATGGATGTGTATCATTACAGACACATCTATTGAAGTGAACAATGGACCTTTCCACACTGTCAGTCACGCGGAGAATAATAACCAATAAGATTGCCTGATTTCTTAAGACCACGCCCCTTGCAACAGAGCCACCATGATGTCCCACAAACAAAGCTTGTCCCGCGTTGTTGTGTTCATAGATTAGACTACAGCTACATTTAGTTAGAACAACATGGTTCTTATATTAGACTACAGCTACATTTAGTTAGAACAACATGGTTCTTAGATGCGCTTGGGGAACGTGCAATAATGACCACAGATATCCAGAGAGATTACAGGGAGCGCGTTTCATTGAGATTTGGAGTATCCATGCAGTCTGCAGGACTTGTTTTTAATACATGGATAGAGCTTATGTATTTTACATTTGGTGGGCTCTATGAGGCCAACTACATATGGCCTCATAGAGACATTATTATTAAAAACATGCCTGAAAACCTTAGAAAATCATTTTCTTATACTTTAGTCATTATTGATGGTACTGAATGTAAGACCCAGGTGCCATCTGCACTGGCTTTACAGAGTCAGCTTTATAGTGACTATAAGTCAAGCACAACCCTCAAAGCATTGATTGGATGTGATCCAAGTGGGTCTGTCACCTTTGTGTCCGGGTTATTTACAGGTGCTGTATCTGATAAGGCAATTACTGAACGCAGTGGTTTTTATGATGTACTTAAAACACTGAAAGTTCACAAGTGCAACAATCAAATGGTTGATAGCGACTCCACACATCAATTTACAGCAGCGCCGACACAAAAAGCTACAAAGCTAGCTAATTAATTAAAATGCAGTGGTTTATTTGTCACCTATTTCAGTGTACAGGTACATTGAGCAGTGAAATGTTTTTTTCGCTAGGACCAGATTGTTACCGCGCCATCGTGTGATTAGCATAGCTCGGTGATTAGCCCATTGTAGCTCGTAGTTAGCAGATCTTAGGCTTATTTTCATTGTAAACACATCACTAACGTACTCACCCTGCTTTACATGTGCAGTAGGACTCCACGATTCTGTCCTGACGAATTTCAATGTGGAGTTTGTGAGGCGTTTGTGTCTTCAGCATAGATCGCCAACACTTAGCATCAAGTTTTATGTTGTCGTCTGCTCCGTCCGAAATCCGAATGTCACGGATATATCCTTGTGTCAAATAGTTCAGGCCTTTCTGTAGAACTCTCTTAGATAAAGTAGCAGCATTTGGCAAATAACATACAGCGCTATTGAGAGAGAATCATCAGCAGGGGGGCGTTGTTCAGTGGACATTACTAACATGCTGCAGAGCTGTGGAAAAGCTTGGGGGACATAGCAACAGTAACTAGGGGGGGCGGGACTTACCGCTTGAGTCGGGAAAGGTCCATTGTCTCAATGAATGGACTGTTACAACCGTCACCACTGTTTGGACTGCTATGACATCAATCTAAAAATGTATTATTGCTTGGAGCGACTATACATGTAGGAATTGTGCATGCGTAATCACTTAAAATGCACTAATGTAATTTGCACTAATTGAGGCTGGGCCTCAAATATATAATAGGGATTGTAACAGTACAATCTAGCCAAGATGGACCCAGCAGACGAAGAACCAAGTGTGACCCAACTCGGTCAGACGATCAGAACGCACAGTGGGTTTTGGGCTATCTCTCGGAGAAACACCAGGCCATGGAGGTCCGGATGAGTGACATGGTTGATCACCTGCAGAGGCTCACAACTCAGGCGGCCAATTGGATTTTTCTAAGTTTGAAGATTTTTGGTTCGAGTGTAAGGACGTTTTTGATCACCCCAGTCACTGGTGAGACGCCTCCAAGAGAATGGTGTATATACATCAAGGAGCCCGGAGTGTTGTGGATTACTCTATTGAATTCAAGACTCTTGCAGCAGACACAGAGTGGAGCGATGCAGCGCTGAAAGGGACTTTCTTGAATGGACTCGACTAACACCTACAGGACGAGATTGCTGCTTGTGACGATTTGATAATCATCCACGGCAGCGCCCCCAGCAGGAGTTGGTCCATGCTTCCTCACCAAGATTATCTGAGCCCCACCCACTTTTGCAGAACAACCTGGAGTCTGAGCCGATGCAGTTGGGTAGGGCTCACATCACCCATGTGGAGCGGGCTCGTCGAGACCGTGCCAGGGCCTGCCTCTACTGCAGAGAGATGGGACATTTCCTGGATGCATGACCGGTTCGTCCGGTAAAAGATCAGGCTCGTCAGTAGTGGGAGAGATCCTGACGAGTCGCGCAGCATGTACCTCTCACGTCTCCAGCTCAATGCTATCCCTCTCATTCCCGCTCAGTCCCCGTCCTCATTGACTCTGGAGCTGACGTGAGTTTTATGGATCGGGGGGTCGCTGAACAGATGGGCATTGACACCGATGATGAGCCCCTAGTGGCCAAGGCCCTAAATGGCACCCCACTGGCCCGGATCACCCATAAGACTGTACCTGTGACACTGCTACTCTCGGTAATCACCAAGAGACACTTAGCTTTTTTGTTTTGGATTTTTCTCAGCCTCCACTGGTGCTTGGTTTTCCCTGGCTACAGACACACAGTCCACAGTTGGACTGGAACATGGGTAGGATTATGTCTTGGAGTTCTTTCTGTCACTCACACTGTTTAGTTTCTGCCCCTGCCCCTGCTTGTTCCATGTCATCGTCTTCACCAGAGGTTATTGAATCGTTCTCCATCCCAGAGGCTTATCATGAACTTGCCCAAGTTTTTAGGAAACAACATGCCATATTTTTGCCCCCTCATGTCCTTATGACTGCGCCATCGACCTCCTCTCTGGAGCGTCACTCCCCAGTGGTAGGCTATATAACCTTTCCAAACCCGAACATGAAGCCATGGAAGATTATATCCGGGAGTCCTTGGCGACGGGCATCATTCGACCCTCTTCCTCTCTGGTCGGTGCAGGGTTCTTCTTTGTGGGGAAGAAGGACGGAAGACTGCGACCATGCATTGATTTCCGAGGTCTGAATAATATTACCGTAAAGAATAAGTATCATCTGCCCCTGATCAGCTCTGCTTGTATCCCTCTCCAAGGTGCCACCATATTCACAAAATTTGATCTGTGAAATGCTTACCACCTTGTTCGCATCCGCTGTAGCTGAGTGGCCTTCACCCACCAACTGTAAGCAGCTACAGCGTTTCCTGGGATTTGCACATTTCTACCGACGATTCATATGCAACTACAGCCGCATTGCTGCCTCACTCACAGCACTCTCCTCCACCTCCATACCATTCCACTGGACCCCGGAGGCGGAAAATGCATTCATCGAGCTAAAACATCGGTTCTGTTCCGCCCCAGTCCTCATCCAGCCCGACATCACCTCACAGTTCACGGTGGAGATGGATGCAGGAGTTGGAGCGGTGCTCTCCCAGAGATCCTCAGCCGATGGGAAACTTCATCCTTGTGCCTTCTTTGAAAGTTTCCCCTGCTAAGAGAAATTATGATGTGGGCAATTGTGAGCTCCTCGCCATGGTGTTGGCTCTGGAGGAGTGACGCCATTGGTTAGAGGGGGCTGTCCAGTCGTTCATTGTATGGACAGATCACCGAAACCTCATCTACCTGCAGTCAGCTTTGCGGCTCAACCCACGCCAGTCCCGTTGGGCGCTCTTTTTAGGGTGTTTCAATTTCACCTTTTCCTACCGCCTGGGTTCCCACAACATCAAGCCCAACAGCACTACTGCGTTCATCCACCAGGTCTCAGACCCAGGCTAACCGCCGCCATGCCCCTGCGTCACTGGAACTGCGCTATCCTGGTTCACCTCCTACCTGACAGATCGCACTTATCGGGTCACATGGAATGGCTCCCTGTCCAGACCCTGCACCCTTGACACCAGAGTACCCCAAGGCTCAGTACTGGGACCCCTTCTGTTTTCTTCATACATTAGATCTCTCGGCTCTGTAATCACGTCCCACGGCTTCTCCTACCACTGCTATGCTGATGACACCCAACTGTTTCTTTTCTTCCCCCCCTCAGACACCCACATCGCAACACGCATCTCAAAATGCCTGGCCGACATCAGCAGATGGACGACCGCCAACCACCTGAAGCTCAACCTCGACAAGACTGAGCTTCTCTTCATACCGGGTAAAGACTGCCCTCAGATGGACCTACTTATCACCATTGAGGACATCGAAGTCTCCCCTGCACCCACGGCAAGGAACCTTGGCGTGGTACTGGATGACCAGCTGTCCTGCAATGCCAACATTTCCTCTGTGGTCCGATCCTGTAGAATTGCTCTCTACAACATCCGCAAGATCCGGCCCTTCCTCACACGTGAAGCAGCGCAGATCCTGGTCCAAGTGCTCGTTATCACTCGTCTCGACTACTGCAACTCTCTCCTGGCTGGACTCCCCGCCTCAACAATCAAGCTCTTACAACACATCCAGAACGCAGCAGCATGCCTCGTGTTCAACCTACCTAAATTCTCCCATGTAACCCCCCTCTTCCGCAACCTCCACTGGCTCCCGGTAATCGCTCGCATTCGATTCAAGACACTGGTACTGACCTTCATGGCTGGAACGGAACCGCCCCTACCTACCTCCAAACATTAGTCCGACCCTACACCCCAGCCCGAGCACTCCGCTCAGCAACTTCTGCCAAACGACTGGTACCGCCTTCACTAAAAACAGCCAAACATCGCACTTCCAAGTCCCAACTCTTCACGGTTCTGGCTCCGCAGTGGTGGAATGAGCTCCCGGCTCATGTCAGGACGGCCGAGTCACTCGCCAGCTTCCGCAAGAGACTCAAGATCCACCTGTTCAGAGTTCACCTGGACTCTACATAACCCCCCCCCCTAGCACTAACATGCGTGTTTATATATCTTAACACTTATTAATGGCATTGAGCATTGTTGTTCGTTCTCAGATGTTGTAGCATGCTTAGAATTGCACGCCTGCCCAGCTACTTATGCAGGCAACTTGGCAATTATAAAACTCGTTCTATTCGTGCTCGTACAATATTGAATGCCTCGATAAACAGCATCCTATTACTTAATCTTTCAGGTTACCACAAGTCATATATTGCTGCCTCTCCTTCAACAAATGTACTCTTTGTAAGTCGCTTTGGATAAAAGCGTCTGCCAAATGCCCTAAATGTAAATGTAAATGTAATTGTCAAAGTCAAAGTGTTTTATGGTGACATGGACATCATAGCACCATTCTGAACAGTGAAATTATTGTGACATGGCAGGTATGCAAAAAAAAGTAGGCAAAAAAGATAGAGAGGTGGCGAGTGCAGGCAGCAACACAGAGCAGGACACATATTTGTCACCACCCAGGAGCTCAGTGACGTACCTACAAACACACAAGACCAACAGAGTTAATAACTACACTTCCCATTCAGATAACATTCATTTAGGGGACAGGCCTAAAATTCTAATCAGATGCCCGAACCACCTCAGCTGACTCCTTTTGATGCGGAGGAGCAGCAGCTCTACTCCGAGCTCCCTCCGGATGTCTGAGCTCCCCACCCTATCTCTAAGGCTGAGCCCAGCCACCCTGCGGAGGAAACTCATTTCGGCCGCTTGTATCCGCGATCTCATTCTTTCGGTCACTTCCCAAAGCTCGTGACCATAGGTGAGGGTTGGAACGTAGATGGACCTGTAAATCGAGAGCTTCGCCTGCCGGCTCAGCTCCCTCTTCACCACAACGGACCGGTACAGCACTCGCATTACTGCAGACGCTGCACCAATCCGTCTGTCCATCTCCCGCTCCATTTTGTTCAAGTTAACAACTTGAACTCCTTCGCTTGAGGCAGCAACTCATTCCCAACCCGGAGGGAACACTCCACTGTTTTCCGGCAGAGAACCATGGCCTCAGACTTGGAGGTGCTGACTCTCATCCCGACCGCTTCACACTCGGCTGCAAACTGCCTCAGTGCATGCTGGAGGCCACGGTCTGATGTAGCCAACAGAACCACATCATCTGCAAAGAGCAGAGATGCAATTCTGAGGTCCGCAAACCGGACACTCTCCCCACCTCGGCTGCGCCTTGAGATTCTGTCCATGAAGATCATGAACAGAACTACACGGATTCCATCCGGGCCGGTGACAACGTTGTCCCTTGTCACCGGCCCGGATGGAATCTGCGTAGTTCCTCCTGAAGCTGAGGTTCGACAATCGGCCAGAGCCTCCTTTCCAGCACCCTGGAATAAACTTTCCCGGGGAGGCTGAGCAGTGTGATACCCCGATAGTTGGAGCACACCCTCCAGTCCCCTTTTTTGAAAATGGGGACCACCACCCCGGTCTGCCATTCCACAGGTACTGTCCCCGACCTCCACGCTACATTGACTAGGCGTGTCAGCCACGACAGCCCGACAATGTCCAGAGCCTTCAGCATCTCAGGGCGAATCTCATCCACACCTGGCGCCTTGCCACTGAAGAGCTTTTTGACTACTTCAGTGACCTCTACCAAGGATATGGGTGAGACTTCCCCCGAGTCTTCAGACTCTGCCTCTTCCACAGAGGACGTACTGGTCGGATTCAGGAGCTCCTCAAAGTGTTCTTTCCACCGCCCGACAATATCCTCAGTCTGGGTCAGCAGTTCTCCTCCCCGACTGAGCACGGCTGCTGTTTCAGGAGACCCCTGGGCCAACCAGGCCCGAAAGGCCTCCTTCTTCAGCCTGACGGCTTCCTTCACCGCTGGTGTCCACCAACGGGTTCTTGGGTTGCCGCCACGACAGGCACCGACAGCCTTTTGACCACAGCTCTGAGCTGCAGCCTCCACAATGGAGGCTTTGAACATGGCCCACTCAGGTTGGTAGGTGGTGATCAGTTGACAGCTCTGCTCCTCTCTTCACCCGAGTGTCCAAAACATGCGGCCGCAGATCTGCTGATACGATTACAAAGTCGATCAGCAACCTTTGGCCTAAGGTGGTCCGGTACCAGGTACACTTGTGGACCACCCTATGTTCGAACATGGTGTTTGTTATGGCCAGTCCATGACTAGCACAGAAGTCCAATAACAAAACACCACTCTGGTTCAGATCGGGCAGGCCGTTCATCCCAATCACTCCCCTCCAGGTTTCTCCATCATTGCCCACGTGTGCGTTGAAGTCCCCCAGTAGAACTATGGAGTCCCCGGATGGAACCCTTTCCAGGATGTCACCCAAGGACTCCAAGAAGGCCGGATACTCTGAACTGCTGTTTGGTGCGTAGGCACACACAACAGTCAAAGCCTTCCCCCAGCAACTTGCATTCGCATGGAGGCGACCCTCTCGTTCAACTTTGCCAGGCATATTCAGCTGGGGTTAGCATGGTTAACTTGTGCTTCTGCTGCACCAGCATGACCTTCAGTGGGTCTTAGTTGTGTTGGACCCGCTTTATCAAAAGCATGCTAGCACATGCTTTGGTAAAGTGACTTTCATCCGCTTCACCACACATAACAACAAGTGCAGTTCATCCATCCATTCCCGGAAAATGGGCAAGGGGAGGTGCCCGGGGGGCATCCTAATCAGATGCCCGAACCACCTCAGCTGACTCCTTTCGATGCGGAGGAGCAGCAGCTCTACTCCGAGCTCCCTCTGGATGTCTGAGCTCCCCACCCTATCTCTAAGGCTGAGCCCAGCCACCCTGCGGAGGAAAGTCATTTCGGCCGCTTGTATCCGCGATCTCATTCTTTCGGTCACTTCTTGTGACCATAGGTGAGGGTTGGAACGTAGATGGACCAGTAAATATTAAGGGTCAACGCAGGAAAAATGAATGAAGTGATGGTTAAGCGTCAATAGGGCAAAAAGGCCTGTTGTTTCATAATCTTTAAATTTGTTGAAACGTTTATTTATGATTATAAATAAAATGTGTGTGCTCGAACTCCATTGCTCTGAATGCACAGAGCTCCAGCAGGCTGCAGTTCGCTTACTGGCCAAGGGGTCAGTAATGAGAAGGAATTCATGATTCTTACACACAGTACCTTGAATTTAAGAAAAATTTGAAAAATGTATTTCATTTGTATGCCTCCTCTTGTTATCCCTCTGTCTTTGCAATTGAAGTTGTAATTTTGTCTTTGCACAGTAAAACAATCAATTCAGTCCATGTTGAGTCCCTCCTCGGGCTCAAAGTCAAGTCTGGAAGTCCACCAACAGATCCTCTTCTGTTCACTCACAGCCCAACATACCAAGAGAAAGACTGTTATTTATCACCTCACTCTGCTTCATTATAATAGCCAACTCTGTGTATCTTAAACTTATGTGAAATGTCGCACTTTACTTAAAAAGGAGGCTGTGTGTGTGTGTGTGTGTGTGGTGTGTGTGTGTTGTGTGTGTGGTGTTGGTGTGGTGGTCTCGTGTGTGTGTGTGTTGTGTGTTGTGTTGTGCGTGTGCGGTGCCGTGCGTGTGTATGGGTGGGTGAGGGGTGTATGGTGTGTGTGTCTGGCAGTATAACGTCTTGAAATATCTAAGTGACTCTTAAAAAGACTGTGTCTTTTGAAAAGACAGACAAAGCACTACTGGAGCTTTCTGGGGCAGATCTCACATTCATATTTGTTGTTACTGTTAGTTAGGTGTCAATATTGATCCTGAATTGATTCAAAGCTGAAACAGAGACTTATAAATTTCGGGGATAAAAATTCTCTTTTCGGTGATGATAAGAATTAACACAAGAGTTACGTTTACATAGTCGCACAAATCAGACTTCTGGATGAAATTTAAAGTCTGATGGAGACAAGCTCAAATCTGTGTGAAAGAGGAATTTCACTGACTTTAACTTCAAATTATTTTCACTTCAAATTTGTTTTGACAAATCATGCTCTTGGGGGCGGTGTCTCGATGGTAAACAACCTGACCGGCCGAACTACAATGTGACATGACTGATCAGGGATATGAAGGGATTAAAAAACTGTATATGTTTGTCGATTATGTTGTCAAGGCTTCGACTTTTGATCTAAAAAAAAACATGACTACGAGGCCAAAACTCTGACACTGGATGCTCTGACTACGTTCTCGCTCTAGAAAATATAAGAGATGTGTTGATAAAAGAGACGGTGCCGGTGATGTGCTCCGACTCTTCAACAGCAATATTACCGTAGTGTGGCCACAACTGGTTGTATTGGAGATCGAACATCGTATGAATATCGTATGAGGATTATGAATATCTCCGTAACAAAACAGGAATCCGCGACTCCACCCCTCGCGGAAACCAGCAAGTTCGGCTAGAGAATTGTCGAATCTTAGTTTTACATGAATCCCAATCAAGCATACAAGGAGATTCTATTCATGAAGTCTTGACTTGAAGCAAGAAGTTCATATCACAACTGCAGCAATTGATTTTGTCCTTGAGAATGTGCGCATTGTAGGTACTTCCAAGTAAAAGAACTAACGGTTGCCACCCATTAGGTTAGGCTGCGGGGAAGGGAAACATAAAACATAAATATGATTGGTTGAAAAACAATTTACGAAGGGTCATTTGTTGAAAGAGACATCAATATATCACTGTGGTACATGGAAATAAGAATAGAGCAGGTTTCAAGTAATCATAATTGGTGCCAAGACATACAGTACAAACATGCAAGTTAGTGCTAGGGGAGGGAAGGCGGGGGGTTCTGCAGAGTCCAGGTGAACACTGAACAGGTGGGTCTTGAGTCTCTTGCGGAAGCTGGTGAGTGACTCTGCTGTCCTGATGACAGCCGGGAGCTCATCCCACCACTGCAGTGCCAGAATAGAAAAGAGATGGGACTTGGCAGAACATGAATGTTTGCAGAATGTTTGTCTGTTCTTAGTGAAGGTGGTACCAGTCGTCTAGCCAAAGTTGTTGGGCGGAGAGCACGAGCTGGGGCGTGGGGTCCGACTAATGTTTGGAGGTAGGGGCAGTTCACCTGACAGCCTTATAGGCCAGCACCAGTGTCTTGAATCTAATGCGAGCGATTACCAGGAGCCAGTGGAGGTCGCGGAAGAGGGGGGTTACATGGGACAATTTTGTTAAGTTGAACACCAGGCGGGGCTGCTGCGTTATGGATGTGTTTTTAGAGTTTGATTGTGGAGGCAGGGAGTCCAGTCAGGAGAGAGTTGCAGTAATCGAGGCGAGTGATGATGAGCGCTTGGACCAAGATCTGTGCTGCTTCATGTGTAACAAAGCGCAGGATCCTGCAGATGTTGTAGAGAGCAATTCTACAAGATCGGGCCACAGAGGTGATGTTGGCGTTGCAGCTTAGCTGGTCGTCCAGTACCATGCCAAGGTTTCTTGCAGTCGGTGAAGGGGAGACTTTGATGTCCTGAAGTCCTGTCCTGAGACTTTTAGTAGGTCCATCTGAGGGCAGTTTTAAGATGGCTTCTCCTCTCACTGCATAACAGTGATAGGAGGTAAGGACACATACAGAGTTAGACTAGATGCACCCACCACCGACACTAGCTTTGACAACATTGTAATTCATGTCGGCACAAATTATGTTAGGATGAAACAATCCCAAGTCACAAAAAGCAACATAGTTACACTGTGACTTCGCAAGAAAGATGTGTCGGCATCGATTAATTCTCTCTGGCCCTCTCCCTGTCAAGGGTAATGATGAGCAATATAGTAGATTAACGTCCCTAAACCGTTGGCTGGCTCACTATAGTTTAGAGCAGGGCCTAGGTTTATAGTTGACCTACTGCCATTAGTGTTGTGTCGCTGCCCCGGGCGTAAAGCCTGCAGACGAAGGCGACTGCCACTCAGTGAAAATGTCATTGTTATTTCCCCAATCTTCTCCTCCTCAGAGCTGAGCAGTAACCAAACTCCCTCTGATTTTAACAATAAACTGGAGGAGGCCAAAATCAAAATAGGATTCATCAGATCGCTTTCAACTAAAGTGCTCTTGGTCCAGGATCTAATTGCTGAGCATAGGATAGATTTCCTGGGCCTGTGTGAGACCTGGTAAATACCAGATGTTTATCTGCCTCTAAATGAAGCTACTCCACCAAATGATGTGAACTCTACTATCACGTGAATCTAGGAAAGGTGGTGGAGTGGTGCAAATCTCTAGATCGAAGCTGGTCCTAAGAACAAAGAGCAGTTACATGTGTTCATCTTTTGAGGTGCTTGCTTTCCGCTCCTCTGTTCGCATTAAGCAGAGAAATCACGGCATTGCAGACTCCTTTTTCTAGGCTGTAGTCTACCGCCCACCAGGCCCTTATTCAAACTTCGTGGATGAGTTCTCTGAGTTTGCGGCTGATCTTGCAACTTACTCTGACAATGTTCTGCTTATGGGGGATTTTAACATCCATGTGAACAACCCATCTGACTCTCTTGCAAAAGCTTTTCTGTCCATTATAGACACATTTGCATTCAAACAGCATGTTCAGCTCCCGACCCACACTGGTGGAAACACATTGGACCTTGTCCTGACCCGTGGAGTTGAAATTATAGATTTATGTGTCTCTCCTTATACCTCAGCCCTCTCTGATCACTGTCTGCTCACTTTCCAGGTGGTTGTATCTTGCCCGAGGGATGACCGCCGGGTTACCTATAGCTGCCGTCGTTTCACCCCTGACACCACCACAGCCATGGCAGATAAGTTACCCCTGTTACTTGCTCCTTTTGCTGACTTCAGGGGTTCAGTGGATAGTCTCACCAATGACTTTTACACCGCTTTATCCGCAGCCGTCGACTCTGCTGCTCCTCTTGTAGTTAAAAAGCAAAAAGACCAGCACCATGGTTCAACAAAGACACACGCACCCTCAAACGCGACTGCAGAAAACGTAAGTCTTCTTTTATCTCGCATGGTACAACAGCCTGCTTAGCTACAAAACTGCATTAACTAACTCCAGAAATGCCTACTTCTTCAGTGTCATCAACTTAAACAAGAACAACCCGAAGTTCCTCTTTGACACTGTAAAAGAGCTGACGCAAAAACCACCTCACAAAATGGACAGAGAGCAACTTCCTGGACTTCTTTGATCACAAGATTGAATCAATCGGAAAAGACATTGATGAGTCTCTTACCGCTCATCCTGAACATTTGTCAGGTGCGGTGCCACGTATCCTCCCTGAAGTTACTTTCCAGCAGTTTAGCACAATCTCGTTGGATGAGCTTGATAAGCTAAACAGTTTGCTCGACCCCATCTAAACAGTTTGCTCGACCCCGTCCCTACCAAGGTTCTCAAAGAACTTTTCCCAATGGTTGGAATGGCTATGCTCAACATTATGAACTTGTCATTGTCGACAGGTTCAGTTCCCTCTAGCTTTGTGTGCTGTAGTAAAACCTCTACGAAGCTTCAGTGTCTAAGCCTGGCCTAGACACTGAAGCTCTTAGCAGCTATCGGCCCATCTCTAACCTTCCTTTTCTCTCTAAAGTACTGGAAAGAATTGTAGCTAGCCAAATCATCAATCACCTGACGGCAAACAACTTATTTGAACCATTTCAGTCTGGTTTCAGGAGCCTATACTCCACTGAAGCCGCTGTGACCAGAGGGGTAAACGATCTCCTCCTTAGCATGGACAGAAAGGCAAGCTCCCTGATGGTGTTGCTTGACCTCAGCCTCAGTTGTAATGGAGTCTAGGCACATGGCTAGAATGGGTGGCGGGAAGAAGCTGTAGGACTCTCTGGACAAACTAACTAAGTGGGCAAGGGAGGCTCATGCAGGGTTAAGCTTCTCCTCGCAATCAATTCAATTGACTACTAGCTGAATGCAAGAAAATGAGAGATTTACCCACTCAGCACAACAATAGGAGGCCGTTTAGACCACTATTACTTTAACTATCACTATTACTTTGAAAATGTACCTTGGTGAAGTTATAGTTAAATTCTACATAGCTCTATCAATACTGCAATAGATTAGTTTGAGAATAACAATTATAAGATTAGCTTTTAAGAAAGTATCAACACTACCACAGCAACAGCAAAAAACAACCCTCCAATAGGTTAGTTTGTGAATAACTAGTAAAACATTAGCTTTTAAGAAAGTATCAACACAACCATATCAACAGCAAAAACCAACACTGCAATAGGTTAGTTTAAGAGAAATAGCTCTACCAACACTACTATGGCTTAGCTTTTAAGAAAATAGCATTAACAATACGAATAGCTAAGAAATACAGCACTAATTCTGTTTCCCCACTCACCAACAGCAGAATACTATGCAGCCTTCTTTCAAAATAAATGGTGCATATCTAAAAGCAGTTTCAGTGTGTATCTAACCCTTGGTTAGATACACACACACACACACACACACACACACACACACACACACACACACACACACATACAAATCTAATGATCTCACTGAAAACTAGTTTAAAAGCCATATTATCATTAAAACAAATAAAGTACACGTCATTGGGAATCAGCCACGGCCTGTTCACACTGCCCCACCGAAAGAAATCATCCACCCAAAAACATACTTCCTCCTCATAACCACGTTAACGTTCCACATTAATACATCATAAATTACATTTCTATAAATATCACCTAGTTTCTGTAAGTTAACTATGTATGATGTTTGAAAGAAATCGTCATTCATGCCCTATTTCCCGCTGGCAGATTTATTACATCTCCTTGTGGTCAAAGGTGCGAACTGCAAGGACCGCCAATACGTGCCTTTTTGATGGTTCCTCCTCCTCCTATCATGACCGATATGAACGAGAGAAACGTTGGCAGGAAATAGCCGCATGTCATGAGTCCATATGCGCACAGGATGGCACATGACTCAACAAGCAGATTTTCAATAAATCTTTATTGACAATTGTCAAAAGCCAGAATGGCTTGGAAGATCGGAACGTACAGTGTGAGCAGATAAATCTTGAATTTTGGCTTTACATTGCAGACGATTTACTCGTACAGTAGGAGTTGGAATGAAACAACTCAACTTCAAAAGTCGTACAGTGTATGCCTGTGCAGGCTGTGCACATCAGAGAGCCACAGAGCTCAACGTCATGGGATGAAAAGCGGTGCTGCTGAGAGGCAGCAATATATCACTGTGGGTACCTGAAGATAAGAATAGAGCTGTTTGCGAGCATTCATATTTCCGAGACGAATAGAACGAGTTTCATAATTGCCAAGTTGCCTGCATAAGTAGCTGGGCAGGCGTGCAATTCTAAGCATGATACAACATCTGAGAACGAACAACAATGCTAAGTGCCATTAATAAGTGTTAAGACATATAAACACGCAGGTTAGTGCTGGGGGGGCGTTATGTAGAGTCCAGGTGAACTCTGAACAGGTGGGTCTTGAGTCTCTTGCGGAAGCTGGCGAGCGACTCGGCTGTCCTGACATGAGCCGGGAGCTCATTCCACCACTGAGAAGCCCAGAACCGTGAAGAGTTGGGACTTGGAAGAGCGATGTTTGGCTGTTTTTAGTGAAGGCGGTACCAGTCGTTTGGCAGAAGTTGCCGAGCGGAGTGCTCGGGCTGGGGCGTAGGGTCGGACTAATTTTTGGAGGTAGGTAGGGGCTGCGTTCTGCGATGCCGTTGAAATTGGTGGCGTTCTGGATGGTTAAGGCTTGTTTTTCGAGGCGGGGAGTCCAAGCCAGGAGACAGTTGCCAGTAGGTCGAGACGAGTGATAAACGATCGCTTGGACCAGGATCTGCGCTGCTTCACGTGTGAGGAAGGGCCGGATCTATGCCGGATGATTGTAGAGAGGCATTCTACAAGCATCGGGCCACAGAGGTAATGTTGGCGTTGCAGGGACGGCTGGTCATCCAGTACCACGGCCAAGGTTCCTTGCCGTGGGTGCAGGGGGAAGAACTTCGATGTCCTCGATGGTGACAAGTAGGCCATCTGAGGGCAGTCTTTACCCGGTATGAAGAGACAGGCTCAGTCTTGTCGAGGTTGAGCTTCAGGTTGGCGTTGGCAAGTCGTCCATCTGCTGATGTCGGCCAGGCATTTTGAGATGCGTGTTGCGATGTGGGTGTCTGAGGGGGGGAAGGAAAGAAACAGTTGGGTGTCATCAGCATAGCAGTGGTAGGAGAAGCCGTGGGATGTGATTACAGAGCCGAGAGATCTAATGTATAAAGAAAACAGAAGGGGTCCCAGTACTGAGCCTTGGGTACTCCGGTGTCAAGGGTGCAGGGTCTGGACAGGGAGCCATTCCATGTGACCTGATAAGTGCGATCTGTCAGGTAGGAAGTTAACCAGGATAACGCAGTTCCAGTGATGCCAAGCTCTGCCAGGGTGGAGAGGAGAATCTGGTGGTTCACTGTGTCGAAAGCGGCGGACAGGTCAAGGAGGATGAGCACGGATGAGAGGGAAGAGCTTCTGGCGTCGCGAAGGGACTCTGATACTGCAAGCAGGGCCGTCTCCGTGGAGTGCGCCGCTTTGAAGCCTGACTGATGAGGGTCGAGCAGGTTGTTCTCAGAGAGATAGGATGATAGTTGGGTGGAGACAGCACGTTCTATGGTTTTGGAGAGGAATGATAGGAGAGACCACAGGTCTGTAGTGTCGGACGTCGGTGGTGTCCAGGGTGGGTTTCTTAAGGAGTGGCTTGATTCTGGCAGTCTTGAAGGCAGTCGGAAACAGGCCTGAAGTGATGGAGGTGTTAGTTAGGGTGGTGAGGAAGGGAATGATGTCGCCCGAGATGTCTTGGAGAAGAGAGGATGGGTCAAGGGGGCAGGTGGTGGCATGGTTGGATGTCACAAGCCTGTTGACTTCTTCAGAGGAGAGGGGGTTAAAGCAGGTAAGGCTGGTAGGGGTGGGTGAAGGGGGAGTGAGGGAAGAAGCAGGGGTGAAAGAGGAGGTAATGTCCTTCACCTTCTTTGTAAAGTAGGTGGCAAAGTCATCAGCCGAGAGGGAGGAGGGAGGAGGAGGGGAGGGAGGGTTGAGGAGAACATGGAAAAAACTTTCCTGGGGTTGGAGGCGGAAGAGTTGATCTTTGTAAGATAGAAGGCAGATTTGGCTGCTGACACAGTAGAGGTGAAACATGAGAGGAGGTGGAGGTAGTGAGAGAGATCATCAGCAGAGTCAGATTTTCTCCATTTTCTCTCAGCTGCCCGCAACTCTGTTCTATGAGCCTGCAGAGTTTCGGACAGCCATGGAGGTGGAGGAGAGGCTCGTGCTGGTGTGGCGATAAGTGGACAGAGTGAGTCGAAGGATGAGGAGAGAGAAGAAGTCAGAGTGGAGGACGCTTCCTCTACTGACAAGAGGGAGAATTGTTGGGGGGGAGGTAGTGAGGAGAGGACAGTTGCAGAGAGAGTAGAGGGAAAGAGAGTGTTCAGGTTTCTACGGGAGGTGACGATGTGAGGCGTAGCAGGTAGGGAGGTGGGAGATTTTAGGGGGAGGGAGAAAGCGACAAAATGGTGATCAGACACAGGGAGGGGGGTAACAGAGAGTGCCGAAGTGGCGCAGGACCTTGTGAAGACAAGGTCAAGTTGGTTCCCGGCTCTGTGGGTGGAAGGAGAAGGAGTGAGCGCCAAACCGAATGTGGCAAAGAAGTTGATGAATTCGGGTGATTGTAACTTCTCTGGCTGGATGTTGAAGTCGCCCAGAACGACAAGTGGGGTGCCATCTTCAGGAAAACAGCTGAGGAGGGCATCCATCTCATCGAAGAAGTCGCCAAGAGGACCCGGTGGTCGGTAGATCATGGCAATGTTGAGCTTGATCGGAAGGGTAACAGATACAGCTTTTCTATGTGTTGTGACGATACTGCCAGCTGGACCCCTGCAGAGTACTTGGTAGTGGGTGGGAGTGTTGATGGGTTATCACGTACGGTAGTGTGTATGTGGAATTACTTAAATTCTTTAAAGCGGAAAGCCGACTACTTGAAGATGTCGGGGCGGTGTGTGTGTGTGTGTACATGTGTGTGCATTTTGTTTGTCTTGAAACGATGCGCAACATGCATTACCAATTATGCATTCTTTTATTTTATTAAGTATATATACAGTTGCTGTAATAACCAGAACATATGTTTGCATTTTGTCTGCCAATGTTCTAGTTTAGATTCAGCTTCAGCAGTGCCATCTGAACCTAGCTACAAAAGTTTAAAGGGGTTATGAGACAGCTAGCTGGCATTTCCTCTCACAGGGAGACTGCAGAGAAACTCTCAAAGCATATGTTGCCATGGTACGACCTTGGCGATGAAGAGTTTATTGATTTCCGTTTTCAGCTGTTTTTCATTGGCCAGACACACTTTGTCCCCTTGTTTTGGCCCAAAGTTGTGAATTTAACTAGCTACATAACTATAGTAAGTTAGAGTGTTTACAACAACCACACATTTAAGTCAAATCAACAAATCGAAATAAAGAGCAAAAGAAAGGAAGAACGACAAAAAATAAATTTGAGAAAGACTTCACTTTCCATTTGAAGACAAGACTTCATGTCACAGAGGGAACATTGTGCAATTTGATTTAGTGGTTTGAGTTGCTGTGTTTTCCTTTAGATTGATATCAGTGTTACTTTTACTTGTGTGCAGTTATTTGTGGATTACGTTTGCTTTGAGTGTTACATTTGTATTTGATTTCGGCGTTGCCTTTGCTTTGTATGCAGTGGTTTATTGTGGTGGGGATTGTTGACATTGCATGGATAATTAGTGGACATTGGATGCACCAGTGTAGCTCACTGGCCAGCTCCCTCTCCTAATTACATCTGCAAGGCTATTTGTTCCGGACTAGTCCTGCAGCCCTATAAAAGACTAGATGGGACATAACATGGAGGAAGATCTTGCTGTGCTGTGGATACCTTGAATGGCAGCAGCTGTTTGATGCAGCTTGTAGTAGGATGTGGACAGAAGCGACCGGATCACAGACCCAGATTGATGAGCAAACATAACACTAAGTAAAGGAGAGTCACTTTGTCCTGTGCCAGAGTCCTTTTTAATGCGAGGCATTCTCCTTGCTCTTAGGATTTCAGCGTTTCCTGCACTGTGGGCAAGACTCGATCGGCGCATCGCCAGACACGGAGAGGATCGAGTGGACGGCCTTCCCGTTAATCCCTGGAGTCGATGTACGATTAAGCCCGGGACCTTTTTAAGGTGTAGACTCTTAAAGGCATAGACTGCGTTGGGTGGACTGTTTCATTCCCCCCAGTAAGAGTTGGGAGAACTGACTCAATATAGGAACAGTGCATTTTAAATTGGGATCTTGAATTGAATCTCTGAGATGTTGAATAAAGATAAACCTATTTTTATATGTACCTCCGTCTCTTGTTTTTGTGTTGGTGTGGCCCAATGACACCTCTTGGGTGTCACATTGTGGGGGGTTGAGGGCAGAATTGAAGAGTGAAGCAGCGAAGGCCAGTGTCCTTGTCATAGCAGGCTGTGTCGTAGCGTCTGTTGGCTGTCATCAACAAGGACCCAACCTGATGTGTTATGCATCAAGTCAATCAGACACACACTTGCTTGCCTTGAAACGTAACACGTGTGTGTTAGGTGGTTTGGTGTTTTTAGGGGGATCTGGCTGTGAGTGAGAGGGGAACTCTCAGTACCCTCCTTAAGGGATTTGGTGGTGTCAAGGTGGAAGTGTGTTCATAGAACAGTCTCACCTCAGCAGATTGATGAATCGAATGTCAACATGTATGAAAGACTTTCACTTTTTATGTATTTAGTGTAGTAAACATTAAAGATTAACTATTTCAGTATAATCTTTGTTAGAAATGGCGTAGCCATCTGTGAGAATATCTTCATTGCTTCTGTCTCTATGAGAACATTTTTATTTTACGCTGATCCCGGCTCATTTCAGAATTCATCTTGCCTGTCAATCACAGGTGCGTGAATGCAACACTTCTCAATGGTGCAAACGTAGGGAGGGAGGTGACGATTCTTTGGTTTTGATTTTCATATGTTTGGATGTAATGTGTTCCGACATCAAGGATACACACACACACACACACCTCTTTGGCAAAATAAACAGCACATCTTCAAACAAATCTGACTTTCATTGCAAAAACATTCAATGCAGTTTCTCACAAATGGTCTGCTTTTAAATTAAATTATCCTCTGAGGGAAATGTAGCCTTTTGTTTTCTTGTTCTGTTCTGTTTGTCTGTGTTTCTGTAAATCTGTTCTCCTTTCCAGACCTCCATCAATTATATTCAAAGTCTGTGTTACAATCGTAATATTCTAATGTTATGTTCATTGTCATTCATGCTCAATTCACATACTACCCACAGTGAATGTTTCTTTGATCTCAGGAGAGAGAAACAGTCAAAACTATTCCCAATGAGGTGAACTTTATTGTTTTACGAGAATGTGGTTTTTAAACTATAAACTACTTTTCAGTGAGATCATTTGATTTTAATTTGTGTGTGTATGTGTGCGTGTGTATGTGTGTGTCTATCTGTCTGGGGGGTAGAGAGAATTAAAAATAAAGCACCAATTTATATGAAGAGGCATACCTTTTCGATTACATATAATCAGAAATTAGTTTGAAAGTGCCGTAAAACGTATCTCTTGGCAGTCCAGGGATGCCTGAAACCATTCATTCGGCTTGAGATCTGCTGAGATCAGCTCTAACATCCTCTCTTTTTTTCTGTCGTTCAGTTACATTTTGTTCTCTTTTGACTGATGAATCGGGGTAATGGGAGAGCGCAACAGCTATAAAACAAGTGTCCAAGTTCTGCATCCAATGGAAAATGTCAGTTCATTCCAACCATTCAATGTTCCAACTTCAGCACTTGTGAAAGGAGGCAGGCGTGGGTATGAGGTCTCCACACACCTCGTCTTTACCTGCCCTTGCCCTTTCCCAGAACACATACTTGCTCACGCCGCTGTACAGTTGTTGGTTATCAGTTTGGGGAAGATAGCTGTTTACTTTATCTCCATTCCCATAATGAAAACGTTGCACAGCAACTATGTACTATAATATTACGATGATAAATTACTATTTTCTTCATACTTTATGGTGCAGTAACCCTGAATGAGCAAATTGCCTCACCATCTCATATATTATATATATATATATATATATATATATAATATATGATTTGATTGTAAATATATATTTTAAATATGATTTTAAATGGGTTTGGTTCAGATAGGAAAATGTATACATTTGCAATTCAATTATCATTTGATTCTATAGTCCACCTATATAATGAGTTTTATTGCTCAGTGTATGTACGGCAGTAGCGGCTCATGGTCATACATATTCGTGGGGCGGACTTGGGCTTCAGCTCCTCAATCACTGACTGCAGCCACTTTGATATTGTTATTTTAATAATTAATTATATGAAATAATTATTACAGTAATCAGTATAATAATTACTTTTTTAGAGAATAGACAGTACATACCTATAAATATACCGGCACCAGCCAACTCTGTGGTTTCAAAGATGAACACAGGATCATCTTTGATATATCACGACTTAACAACCTGATAACCTGTGTCCGTGACAAGAAGCCAAGATAAACTAAAGCAAAGTCTAAAAGTAGCTTATTCAAATTTTTCATAATTCAACAATTTGACAATGCATGCTAGTCACTGACTGCCAGTAGTAAGTAGTCCGAACGTGTGGACGAATTCAAGAAATTTGTAATGTTAGAGGGCTGCAGAGTAGGGCATAGGGCAGACTAAATCCTGCCCCAATGAGCCTCTATTGGTGCTCCTTGCAGTTTGCATGTTTGACCACAAGGAGATAAATCTGCCAGTGTGAAATAGGGCAGTGAGGATCCTGCCCCAATACTTCACAAAGCACAAGACTAACAATTTACTTAACTTTCAAACATCATAAATTGTTGACTAACTTACAGAAACTAAGTGATATTTATTGCAATGTAATTCATGATGTATTAACAAGAACAAATAGTTTGAGGAGGAACTATGTTTTTGGGTGGATGATTTTTTTAGGCCCATATGAACGGGCCGCGGCTGATGTATAGTATATTTTAGCAACATAGATCCCAGAACTATAATGATGTTGTATACAGTGCATGTACGCTCACAAATGTCCTTGAGGGTCACTAGATTTCTCTACACAGTTTCTAGATTAACAAAAGCATTAGAGAAAAACAACACCAAAACAAACAAACGCAATAGCAATGCACACAGCGCACAGGTACAATTAACAAATCATAGGCATAGGTACTGAACAAACCACATGATGAGGATCCATACGCTACAGAAAAAAAGTAGGCTTTGAGGCTGGACTTAAAGAAATTAATCTAGGGGGCAGATCTGATAGAGAGGGGAATGCAATTCCACAATGTAGGGCACTGCAACAGAGAAGCCACCCCTGGGTTTAAGTTTAGATTGCGGCATGGACCTCAAGGTCCCCAAGTTGACGACCTGAAGGTCCTGGAGGTTAAGAGGTCCCTGATATAAGGTCCTTGCCCATTCAAGGCTTTGAAGATTTGAAGACAATTAGGAGAACCTTGAAATCAATTCTGAGCTGCGTCAAGACCTGGAGTGCAAACGCGTACCAAGCGTACACCAGTGCTTTTGGGCTGTCCTCTCACAAACATCCTCTGCAGTGAACACACAGCACTCATGTACACGTCCACCGCCCCAGTGTAGCATGTCCTCCAGGCCACTTGGATGTGTGGTGGGAGTTGACGGACAGCCATATATATATAATATATAATGCTAATGTTTCATTTGTTCCCCATAATCTCACTGTGTCAGAGGTAAGGAATGTGCTAATCAGAAGCATTTAAAACCACCAGGTGACGCCTTTTGATGTAGAATACGACCCGACCCAATTAGCTCTCACTTGTCATCCTCATTCAACACTGATGGCTACCAAGCTTAAACAATGTAAGACCCAATGGTCTTGTCTCAAAAACCACGGCCCATTCCCAGAAGCTACTTTTTTTTCATAATGTATTTTCTCTCAATCTCACACTTCCTTGTCTGTTTGTTGTCTTTTTTTTGCACTTTTACTTAAAGTGTAACCTCTGAACTGTCTTTTATGACATTTTCCACCAAGTTGTCCATAAAATATGGATTAAGTGTCTTTTCCTTGACAGCTGGGCCCCTGCCTTTCTGTATTTTAACACTGTACAATATTGTGTCATTTCTTACAGTCTCTTAAAATAATTTTCCAAAGCACATCATTCACAAATCGGCGCATCAAAAGGCCACAACATATTATTATTATTATGTTCACAAATAAATAGGGAAAGTGACAGAGTCCGGACGGCCCAAAGTATTTTCTTGTAGATTTAACGAGCCGACAGCTCCATCTAGTGGACGACACTGGCACTGATTGTTTACTGCCGCTCTGTTTCGTCACCATGGTTACTGGGGTGGTTGTTGGTGTTTACATATATGTTTGTCTGATAACTTCTGATTCAGGGGGTGTTTCATTTCATCTACGAAATCAAACTAATTCTCATATGATTTTAAAACTACTCTCCACAGGTATTGGAGTGTTTATGTTGCCTCAAATGTGTGCCCAGGCTTTATTGACACGATACCTCTCCTACATTACCTTTCAACATTATGTGCAATATTGTTAATGTCTATTGTTTTATTATACTGTATTGCTATGCAACCTGGCACGAGAATTTCCTTCGGGATTAATAAATAAATCTATTTGATCGTATTTTAGTAGGCGTGAGGGATGTGACGTGGGCTCGGATTCGACCAATCCGCGTCCAGCCGGAAGTGTAGCGTCACTTCCTTTTGACATCGTTTGTGTTTCCTCCTTTATGAAGATAGAAATCGTGTTTATTTGTATTCTTCAACGCGTTTGGGAAAAATGAAGAATAACTCCACCGTCCCCGCGTTCCTCACCAAGCTGTGGACGCTTGTGGAGGACGAGGACACAAACGAACTGATATGCTGGAGCCAGGTAACGTTAAGAAGTACGCGTTTAGCGGAAGCTAACGGTAACTGTTACAGCCTCGAGCTGCGTGGCACAAGAAGTAAGGGGGGGGAACGGAGGAGTCAAATGTACAAACGTATTAATTCCAACAGACAATATAAATCAGGAAGCCACCAACGCTACATCAAATGTTCAATGGCCCAAGGTCCCTACGGTCCAAGCTACAAGTAATCCGACGGTCCAACAACGAATCTGACGTGTCCTCTCTTAAGCCACACGGCCAGCGTTTCCAGGCAGGTGTTATGCCACAATGCTGCCTGCCATGAGAGGAGGGGCAGCTGCACTCTTATAGCCGAGGACCTGCTTAATTGCTTCATAGCGTACACCTGTATGCCAGCTCAAGCAATTAAGCTGATCCACTCCTGCAGGAAACACAAAAAGAAACAGAAAACGCACCAAAAGGGAAACACGAAACAATGTTGCATTCATTCAACCCCCAACTTAAAATAGTTTCCCCCACGGCCGCCATTTTATCCAAATAAACTCATCTTTCGGTAATCAGTACCAAAACGAAACGTGCCATCCCACCCTTTTACAAACAAATATGGCGACGACCAACTGGAGAAGGAGGGCTCGGCCAATAAATACCCGACCTCTTTCTCCAGCGTTTCTCTCTTCCCCAAAGAAACCTGGTAGAAGCGTTGGCGTAGGGGCTCAGCATCGCCAACGTCTACATCGTACTCCAACACATTAGGCTGGATCGGCACGTCCAAGAACAAACTTGGAAATTCCGACAAACCCTCCAACTCTTGGTGTTGAACTGAGTTCAAAGGTTTCAGGACGAATGATAAATTCCTCTGAGTCGAGGAATTATTAAACTACCCTTGTAACGCACAATCCTCTTGGCCCCTCAACTCGTCGTCCGATGCTGCCACCATCGGACGGGATGAGTGGGCCGGAGGGGAGCCGTCCACCACCTGGATTAACGGCTCATCAACAAAACAGTTGGTGTTCATGACAACCTGTTCGACAACAGATTCAACGGTCTCCTCAGACTGCTGTTCTTCCAACGACTCATCAGGTGAATCTGCCAACGGATAATCCGCAAGCGCAAACATTTGGTTAGTCTGCCCTACCTGTTCGGGGTCCCCCTCTTGACTGTCAGAGCACCTCGGGGTACTGTTGAGCACTCTCATCGGTGGTACGAATGAGGGTGGGCGCTTCAGTGACCACCGGAGGAGGCGACTTGTCCAGCCAGACGCGTCCTCCAGCCAAATGGTTGCCCAACATAAGGGAGACACCCTCGTCCGGCAGAGCAGGCCGCAAAACCCTTAGCCACATTTATTTTTGGAGGGTCGGCTGGTTGGGTTCCAAACGGCACAGTTTTGCCCTCCATAATGAAAGCCAGGCGTTGCTGCTCCAAACTCAGCCAACCAGCTTTGAGTTCCAGTTTCATATGCAGGATCTCTAAATCCAGCTCTCGCTTGAATAGGAGCAATTTTCTTTGTTCCTCCAAGGTGCGTATCAAAAGGTGGCAACACCCCCGGGTCAGGACTGGGTACTTATGCACTAACTTCCACAAGCCTAAGAACTGCCAATGGACGAACAGATTCCCTTGCTTCGGATGTGCTCCCGAGACAACTGCTACTAAGCCCCTCACGTCCAAAAATAACAAAGGATAACAACGATTCCACGGACACGTTCTGCACCTACCACGGGGAAATTATATTTTCTTGAACAACAGGCACTGGCAGGCGAACTATCAAATGTAAACCAACCGTATTTTACTTTCTACCCCAAAGGAAATGCGTAAACTCAAATGTATCAGGCCGAAACGGCAACCAACGGGGTACCACTCAACGTTTACTCACCAACATCAACAAAAATATCATACACCCCCCCCCCCTTCAAAAGTACTTTTTAGTCAATTAACTTACCCAACATTGCAATATCCAAACAAAAACAATTTAGTCTAGCATTTGACGAGCCCCTATGTTACAGGCAACTCTAAAACCCAAACACTTACGACCAGGTCCACTTTTAGTATCCCGGACGAGCCCCCATGTTACAGCCTCGAGCTGCGTGTAACAAGAAATAAGGGGGGGAAACGGAGGAGTAAAATGTATTTATTCCAACAGAAAATATCAATCAGCAAACCACCAAGGCTAAATCAAATGTTCAATGGCCCAAGGTCCCTACGGTCCAAGCTGCAAGTAATCCGACGGTCCATCAACGGGTCCAACAACGAATCTGACGTGTCCTCTTAAGCCACACGTCACTCAGCCAGCGTTTCCAGGCAGGTCTGATGCCACAGGTCTGCCACAATGCTGCCTGTCATGAGAGGAGGGGCAGCTGCACTCTTATAGCCGAGGACCTGCTTAATTGCTTCATAGCGTACACCTGTGCGCCAGCTCAAGCAATTAAGCTGATCCACTCCTGCAGGAAACACAAAAAGAAACAGAAAACGCACCAAAAGGGAAACACGAAACAAGGCCCAGCCTAGCGGGCCGTAACAGTAACAAACAAGCATTCATAACATAAGATAAGATAGAACTTTATTAATCCCGAAGGAAATTCTTGTGCCGGGTTGCATAGCAATACAATACAATAAAGCAATTGAGAAATCAACAGAATAATGAAAATAAACTCAGATTTACAAATGTACAGTCAAAATATACAAAAAATATATACAAATATATTATTATAAAATATATATATTAATCTGACGACGTTGCCCACTTGGCCGACAAAAATACTCAATTCATATCGACTCTTAAAGAGGGCACTTCTTAAATATATACACATGAAATCTGAATTGTGGGTTATTAGGCCTAGTTTAAATAACAAAGGTCTTTGCTGCAGTACTGAGCTTATATGAGCCACGCAGGGTTCACTTAAACCTTCATTTACATACTGTATGCCTTTAAACACTCCTCTCTTTAAACACTATTTAAACACTCCTCTCTTTAAACACTATTTAAACACTCCTCTCTTTAAAGTAATGTATGTGTGGCTTGTTCGAAATAAGATAAGATAGAACTTTATTAATCCCGAAGGAAATTCTTGTGCCAGGTTGCATAGCAATACAGTACAATAAAACAATTGAGAAATCAACAGAATAATAAAAATAAAGTAACAGATTTACAAATGTACAGTCAAAATATAAAAATATATCGGCAAGATAAGGTATTCAGACGGCGAAAACAATTTTGCATAATGAAGTGTAATACTGTGATAATAATAATAATGGTTAGGGGACGTATTGCACATGATAGAAAGAATATTAAGAATATTTCACATAATGTTGAGAGGTATTGCACATAACATTAAGAATATTGCACACGATGATGAGAGGAGATGAGAGGTAGTATTGCAGATAATATTTAGAGAACATGATATTAATAATAATAATATAGCACATGATAACGAGAGTATTGCACATGATGTTGGGCAGTAATATTAATATTGCACGTAATACTGATAAAAATGCACATGATGTTGAAAGGTAATAAGGTAATATTTGAGGGAAGGTGTAAAGCGTTAGGAATAAAGTACATAACGTGTTTACTTGTTTATTAACATTGGATGTCTAATGATCGATTCGAACTAATCGATCAAGAGATTAGTTGAGCTAGTTAGCTTACCTTTGGCGTCCATGGTTTTGCAGCTACCCAGTGGCTATCACTTGAAAACATTAATAATATAACTAATATAACAATAATAATCTACAGATCAAGTAAGACATCCACAAATATGGAGCATATATTAGGGATTATCAGCCTGGCCGATAATCGGATCCAATAGTCATAATTTTTCCGATTATTGGAATCGTTATTTTGTATGATCTGATTGCCGATTAAATGAAAAAAAATTCAAATGCACTCCTTGCGTCAAAATGCACTCCTTGCAGGCGGCTCTGATCGCCTCTCTCTGGCTCAAAGTCCCGCCGGCAGCATTATTGATTGGCGATACATCACGGGTACAAAATAGGGAGACACGTGGGAAAGAGGTTGCCAATCAGTCTGCAGTGTTTTGGCTCGACACGCCCATTTATAGTATACTATAACCAATCCAATAATGCTGCCGGCGGGACATTGAGCCAGAGAGAGGCGACTGCATCAGAGTTGCCTGCAACGAGTGCATTTTGCTGCAAGGAGCGCATTTTTATTTTTTTTCATTTAATCGGCAATCAGATCATACAAAATAGCGATTCTAATAATAGGAAAAATTATGAATATCAGATCCGATTATCGGCCGATTATCGACCCTTAATTACTAACAATCGGTATCGGCCCAGAAAAAACTATCGGTCGACCCCTAACATATATTTAGTAAAGGGACTGACCCTCCACCCCCTCGGAGTGTGTTTTAAATGATGATGTCAAACATGAACCACATACTGTCAATCATTTTCTAATGTTTCATTTGTGTTTTAAAATGTGCTTTTTCTAGGAGGGTAACAGTTTCCTTGTGTTGGATGAGCAGCGTTTCGCCAAAGAGATTCTCCCAAAGTTTTTCAAGCACAACAACATGGCCAGCTTCATCAGACAACTGAACATGTGTATGTTGGTCAATCTCATTTCCCTGACTACATGCGTGACACACGAACACATGGAAGACCCTGCTTGCTAAGATTTAGTCCGGATTACTTTTGAGTTGATTTTATTTCTATATCGCTTTGATTATTTTGAAAAGGGTGGTAGAGTTGCAATTAATTATTAACAACGACCTGGAGTAAGCTGGCTAAAGTGTAGAGTATTGTGTATTATCTCAGTTTATAATAAAACTTGTCAAACTTGAAAGGTAAACAAAATTGTTTGGTATAGCACCAATTAGGACTGCTCAATATGGGCAAAATCAAATAGCAACAGGTTGGCCAAATACCTCTATGTTGATATTGTGACAACATTGTTGTGATGACTTGGTGCTTTCACAAAATATTTACACAATTAGATTTTTGATAAATCATCAGTAATGTGGGAAGTGGGTAAAGGCAAATAATACAGTCTGGTATGTTCTAGGGGTTGGGAGTGAGTTGCTGCCCCAAGCGAAGGAGTTCAAGTATCTCGGGGTCTTGCTCACGAGTGAGGGCAAAATGGAGCGGGAGATGGACAGACGGATCGGTGCAGCGTCTGCAGTGATGCGGGCGCTGTACCGGTCCGTTGTGGTGAAGAGGGAGCTGAGCCGGAAGGCGAAGCTTTCGATTTACTGGTCAATCTACGTTCCAACCCTCACCTATGGTCACGAGCTTTGGGTAGTGACCGAAAGAATGAGATCGCGGATACAAGCGGCCGAAATGAGTTTCCTCCGCAGGGTGGCTGGGCTCAGCCTTAGAGATAGGGTGAGGAGCTCAGACATCCGGAGGGAGCTCGGAGTAGAGCCGCTGCTCCTCCGCATCGAAAGGAGTCAGCTGAGGTGGTTCGGGCATCTGATTAGGATGCCCCCCGGGCGCCTCCCTTTGGAGGTTTTCCGGGCACGTCCAACTGGGAGGAGACCCCGGGGCAGACCCAGAACCCGCTGGAGAGATTATATATCTCATCTGGCCTGGGAACGCCTCGGGATCCCCCAGGAGGAACTAGAGAGTGTGGCTGGGGAGAAGGAAGCCTGGGGGGCCCTGCTTAGCCGGCTGCCACCGCGACCCGAACCCGGATAAGCGGACGCAAATGGATGGATGGATGGATGTTCTAGGGGTCTGGCCGATGATGATTCATCATTTTTTCCGATTATTGGAGTCGTTATTTTGTATGATCTGATTGCCGATTAAATGAAGAAAAATTCAAATGCGCTTCTTGCGGCAAAATGCACTCCTTGCAGGCGCCTCTCTCTGGCTCAAAGTCTTACCGGCAGCATTATTGGATTGGCTATAAATCACGGGTAAAAAATAGCCAATCTGTACTCCGCATTTGTGGGAAAGAGGAACGCACGCAGAGTGAGATGCATCGCTGAGACGAGAGGCTGCATGGTTTTTCGTGCACGCTGAGGTTTTTTCGTGCACGCTGAGGAAGGCTTGTCAGCCGAAACGTCCGCAGCAAAAAAAAGAACCTCCGTTGTGAATGAAATTCCGTTGCCTTTTTTGCCCTTCTTTAGTACTAAACAGGATTTTTACAGGAAGAAAACCTTTAGGGAGCTCTTTAGTTAATTATTTTTATCTATTTAAAATTTCAGTTCAGTTTATAAGAAATGTGCTAGGAGCTCCCTGCACTTTATTTTTCTAAATATAATGTTGAAATGCTCTGTTTTCCAGCATTTAATTAAACATTAAAGGCATTTAAATGATGTTTTGTGTTGGAGTTTGTGTTACTGAATAATTTTGACACAAAAACTTTCATTTTTACTGCAAATGCATATCGACCCCCTTGATTATTAATAATCGGTATCGGCCCAGAAAAAAACATATCGGTCGACCCCTAGTATGTTCAGAAAAGTACTGTCACTATGCAGCCTTTAAAACCAGGAAAAGACAACATTTCCCAAAAATCCAAGGTGATATCTAATCTCATCGATATATGGCTCTGGCTCTATTCTAAATTCTGTTTTATTTCTCACTGTGGTTTGCATGTGGAAAACTTAATTACATTCCACGTTAATCTGTCATATTTTGTGTCGGCAGATGGGTTCCGTAAGGTCATGCACATTGATACCGGAGTTGTGAAGCAGGAGAGAGACGGGCCTGTGGAGTTCCAACACCCTTACTTCAAACATGGACAGGACGACTTGCTGGAAAATATCAAGAGGAAGGTGAGGACGCAAGCTTCATCAAAATATCCAAACCATTTGTGCCTTTTTTAAAGGAAAAATGTTTTGGATGAAAAGTGATCTCGTCGGTTAGGTAAAAAAAATAATGTGTAGGATAAGACGTAAATGTGATTTAAAAACATGGACACTGGCCAGTCTGCTTTGTGTTGATGTGAAACCCTTACAGTCAAGAAGAATGTTGCTGTCGGGACAGGATGTTCTAGCTTGTCTTCCCATTGGGAAAAGTTTACTAGTGCTGGCAGAGTTTGTGTTCGCTGACAGTCACTTACACACTTCATAATCTCCATCCATCCATTCTCTTCTGCTTATCCGGGGCCGGGTCACGGCGGCAGCCAACTAAGCAGGGCCCCCCAGGCTCCCTTCTCCCCAGCAACACACTCTAGCTCCTCTTGGGAGATCCCGAGGCGTTCCCAGGCCAGATGAGATATATAATCCCTCTAGCGGGTTCTGGGTCTGCCCCAGGGTCTCCTCCCAGCTGGACGCACCCGGAAAACCTCTAAGGGGAGGCGCCCGGGGGGCATCCTAATCCGATGCCCAAACCACCTCAGCTGACTCCTTTCGATGCGGAGGAGCAGCGGCTCTACTCCGAGCTCCCTCCTGATGTCTGAGCTCCCCACCCTATCTCTAAGGATGAGCCCAGCCACCCTGCGTTGGCTTGTATTCGCAATCTCGTTATTTTGGTCACTACTGAAAGCTTGTGGCCATAGGTCAGGGTTGGAACGTAGATGGACCGGTAAATTGAGAATTTCGCTTTCAAGCCCATATCCCGCTTCACCACAACGGACCGGTACAGCGCCCGCATTACTGCAGTCAATCCGTCTGTCCTCCTGCTCCATCTTGCCCTCACTCGTGAACAAGACCCCTTGTTCGTACAAGCGGCCCCGGTACCCCATACTCCCGCAGTACCCCCCACAGGATTCCCCAGGGGTCATAAGCCTCCACAAAGCACATGTAGACTGGATGGGCAAACTCCCATGCCCCCCCAACAACACTGCAAGGGTAAAGAGCTGGAAACGTAATAATCTACGCGCCAGAATTTTGACAATGCTATAGCTGAACTTCTGAGGGAGATACTACATACTGTAGCATCTGGATGGAAACCAGAAAGTGCGAGGGACAGAGGTATGCAGTGTTTGTTGTTTTGTTATGGATATAAGGTAAACTTGTCGACAAGTGCAAGACGGAGGACGGTTTTAACAAATCTCTACAATGGCCACTGGTCTACTACACAGGTTTGATTTCAAACATTTACAGACACTTTGTCTAAGGTCATTGTTGTCCAGACAGGACGTTTTAGCATGTTTTCCCACCGACTTCAGGAAATGTTTAGTTAACCAATGCTTCTTACTTGACAATGGGAAGACAAAGCTATAGTTGTAGTTATCAACCGGTTCCTGGATCGAAGATGAATGGTCACATTTGCTGTGATTCCACCAGTCTTTTCAGTAGAGACCCATTCCATGTAAGACGTGTCTAAATATCCCCCACCCAGCAATATGATGGGTGGAAACAAATATGAAATTAAATCAAATTAAACCCCATTCACCCAGATTTGAGCTAGCCTATCAGACTTTTGATTATTAATCTTAAATGTAATTTGTGAGCACACTGAACAGGTGACTCAAAGAACATGCAACACCTTAAAGTCATGGTAAACAAATTACACACACAAACTTGAACATAAAATGTTAAATCTATTGTAAACAATTACACATTACCAGTACAGCTTTATAACATTGTATCATGTAAAAATAGTTTTTTATTGTTGTTCAACTATATTGTTTCCTCAATGGCAGGTTTCCAACACTCGTCCAGAGGAGAGTCGAATCAGACAAGGCGATCTGAGCAAGATCCTGGCTAGTGTCCAGAATGTCCACGGCAAACAAGAAACTATGGATGCACGGCTGTCAGCCCTGAAGAGGTGCTTTAATCTTCTTTTTACCAGAAGAGTTTCAATGAATTAGTTCATTAATATACTACTTTGCATGATTGATGGCTAAATTGGAGACAAATTAACATTTTTGATAAGGGATTATCAAATGGGCATGCTGATTCACAACACTAAAAATTTAGTAGATGTCATAAATAATTCAGCATTTGTCTTTGGTATGGCAGGGAGAATGAGGCACTATGGCAGGAGGTCTCCGATCTTAGACAAAAACATGTCCACCAACAGCAACTTATCAAAAAGGTTTGTTTCAACGAACAATGTATTATTTTGAAGACACTTCAGCAAAAATGTTGACCAAAAGACTCACTTTTGCTTTCGCTTCCTCTTTTCACAGTTGATACACTTCATTGTGACATTGGTACAGAACAACCGCATCATGAATTTAAAGCGCAAAAGGTAAGTTACGTCCAGACATCATCCTACATTTCTGCAAGTCATTCATTTTACTCATTTGTAACCCCTTCTTGTTTTTTTTTTTATTAGGCCAATCCTTATGAACTCCAATGGAAAGAAGACCAAGTACATCCATCAGATCTATGATGACAATGTGCGTGTGAAGGGCCCACTAACTACACAGTGGTTTTCATACAGTATATCATAAGCGTGTCCTGACCAGGCTTATCAGGGCTCCCTCCTATTTACACAGCTCTGATCCCATTTATGTAGCTCATCTCACTGTGGCCATGAATATCTTTACATTATATGTATTATAACTATTATTTTAGAATCTGTAGTAGTTACTTTGTATTTCATTTAATATAGTCCCTAATATGGCCCTTATGCTCTCCTTATTGCAGTCGCCTGTCAACAGTCTAAATGAGATCTCTGAAGATGTCATTATTTGTGATGTGACGGATGAGGAAGCAGAGATCAGCGTAGAGGGACCCTCCAGAGTCCTGGATCAAGGGTACGTTAGCGCGGCGTCCTGTCTGAGGTGAAAAGTCACGCTGGGCTGTGTTCTACCATAAGAGAGCAGTGCGTGGGGGACAATCACATTCTGTGGCATCAACTCCATACCACGCAAAACATCTATCTTTTTAGTGTGGAAACAGTTGATTTTGCAGACCAGTTCTGCAAAATCCAATACAACACTCATGTGACGCAGTATTTACTTATTTTACCAAAAAAAGCAAGTGTTACGGTTCCCCATAAGTTTTAATTTGAATATCTCTTGAGCAGAGGCTAACCCCTAATGCTTGACATGCCATCTGAATGCATTTTGGAACCACAGTCACTAACGTTGACGCTTTATGCGTTGATTAAACGTGTTCTCTTCATTTGCTATCAGCGATGGGGATATCGTGGAGGTAGACTTTGAAAGCTGCACAGTCCTGCCTGCCGAGATGGAGATGAGCACAAGCTCCAGAGAAGAGCTCCAACCTCCCGAGGCCATTCAGGTGACGGTAGCGGAGGAGGAGGAGGAGGAGAGCCAGAGATGTTCAGCCAGCAGCAGCAGCAGCCATAGCAGCAGCAGCAGCAGCGCCCTACAGCTCAACAAGCCCTCACCAGGCCTGGCCATGGAGGACCCTCTGAAGATTATGGACTCCATACTCAACGAGAGCGGGGCCATCTCACAAAACATCAACCTGCTGGGAAAGTATGCTGGACCTTGTTTTGTTTCTTTTCACAAATAGATATTGGATAAGTATTACAATAAGTCTCATTTTAGATTTTAATTTAACGTCTGATAGCAGACTAGCTCAAATCTAGGTGTTTCGACCAATCATGTCCCTGGAGGAGAGACTCTTTAGGCGCTTCATTGGCTAACAGCAAACATAAACTCGGTCTGCGCTAGTAGTAACCTTTCCTGGTGAGAAGACTAGCTAAAACATCCTGACCGGACACCAATATTCTTAGAAATTGTCTAAGCGTTTCACATCAACACCAGGCACTGTTGAAATACATGTGTTAAAATCCCTTTCTGAAAGATTCATTCACTTGTGCAAAGTTGGTTGGTGGAATATGTAACGAAACAGCAAACGAGGCGTAACTCCGCCCCTTTCAGTTTCTGGTTTCTGGCCCAGGCTCTGTGCCGCCTTCCCCCAAGAAGTTCTGCTATAGCTTAGTAGGACTGCTGAAGCCCATATTAGATGGGCATTTAAAAACCCAGCGACTTGTTTATTTTTAATTATGGATTGGGATGGGGAATTATGTTCAATGTAAACATTCTTCAGTGTCTCTCTCGTCAGGTTAGAGCTGATGGATTACCTGGACAGCATTGACTGCAGTCTGGAGGACTTCACGGCCATGTTCTACGGGAAGCAGTTCAGCATTGACCCAGATCCCCTGGAGGTAATGGGATGACCCCCCACACTTTTACATATGGAACGTAAAATTCACACGAGACGTCGGTCCTTCAGTCCCTTCAGTCATCTTGACTGACGGTAAATAAAATAAAAAATCAAAGGTACATAATAACACGTGATTCAACACAGGGTGGGTGACCTAATGGATAAACGCATTGAAAGTAACTTTTATGCACTATTCATATAAACATGGATTCAAACACTCGATCACTCTATCAACTCTGTAGCTGCCGAGTAGAATTTCTAAAGCGTGCATTATAAAATTTCAAAGTGAACGATATGTTTACGAATTAAAAACACATAGGTAGAAGAGAGGGAGATGAAAAGAAAGTGAGTTGGAGAAAGTGTGTGTGTGTGTGTGTGTGTGTGTGTGTGTTTGAGGGGCTCTTCACGTGTTACGAGTCTTTAAGATAGTCACAGGACTGTTTTTTGACCCCTACTATGGCTGGGGGGGGGTCAGGGGCCCTTTATAGACAATATAGAAAGATGACGGTTGCCAGAATACGATCCCGTGAGACACTCATGAGGCGTGTTCCATACAGGTCCTTTTCTTCTTCAGTCAAGCATGTTGGTTGACTGTTGTTGTGAGGACGACTTAGTGTTTGTATGTAGAATCGTCTGTCATGAGGGGAAATGTATATCAAAGGTGTGTGAAAGAGGGCCGTTTGACTTGTCCCAAATCGCCTCTGTTAAACTTATCAAGTGTTGTTTTCCATTCGCTTTACGGTCTGTTTGGTTAGGACAGGAGCTAAAAGGATTCGGGTTAGGAATTAGGAATGTTGGAGGTAAATGACTATCAGGCTCAGATCACTCAATGACCTGGGAACATCGTGTTCAATCCAACGCAGTGCAGCCTGGCACGGCTTTCTACATTTGCTCTTTCAGTTGATGTTCCTCATTTGACCTAGTTCCATCCAATTGTTAAATTATATTAATAGGATGTGTTTTCATTGGGGGGGGGGTTTCAAGGATGCTGCAATGTGCAAAGAGCCCCCAGTGGAGCTAAACAGAGGCAAAGAGGGGCAGAATAGCACAGGTGAGTACTCCAGTTGACGCCCCATACAAGCAACACCAAGCAGACAAAATGGCACACTTTAGTCATTGTATTTTTTTGCTGAACAACATCACATAATTAAGACCATAAATACAAACCCCTGAAGCTGCCATACAGTTAAGCTGCACATGTAAATGAATACCAACCCAAACGGCTAATTGGTGGCACTGAGGGGGGTCAGACCCAGGCTCTGTTGTGTCCAATGGCTTTGTTAACTAGCGTCACAATGTGTTCTTACACCCAACTAGTGCTTGTGAACTTTCCTTGAGACATTTTTCACTCGACAATGAAATAACCGTGTGCCATGTTTTCCGTCCACTATTGTTTATATACTGCTGTACTGCAACAGCCCACCAGTTGATCCAGTACACCTCCTCTCCTCTGCTGGCCTTTCTGGATGGCTGCAGCAGCCCCACCACCGAGCTGGAGCTGGGCGGAGGCTTCCAGCCCTCCGTGACCTCGCCCATCCGGGCGGAGCCCCCCACAGACATCCTGGAAGCCTCACTAGATGCCCACGAGCCGCCCTCCCGGAGCTCCATGGTCCGCCTGGAGCCCCTCACGGAGGCGGAGGCCAGCCAGGAAACGTCTCTTTTCTACCTGTGTGAACTGGCCCCCGACACGCCTCTGCTGGACGTCGTCTGAGTCAAGAAGACTGTAGGCGATGGGTGGCCACTGGGGACCACACCGTGCACACCATGACACACAAGAAGGCTTTAAAGAGGACCAACCTAACCAGCAGTCAACCAATAATCAGTTAAAGACAAAGTTCCATCCATGTTATGGTGTGATGTTGGTCTTGTTAACCTCGTTAAAGACAAAGTCCCATCCATTAGCATGGCAATCAGAATATAAAATGGCCCTGAGACATCTTCCCAGGTAACGTTTAAAAACTCATAATATATTTATTGTTGTTTATATAGCTTTTTTCACTTTTATGAGCTGTTGTGTTCCTTATATGTGGCACAAATTAAGTCAGTCAGCTGTGCTATTGTTTCTTATTAATGTATAAATATGATTTTTGGTCAAAGCCCCATAGTGCGGTATCACCATCTCTTGCTGTTCAGTGTTCTCACAAATTAAGTTGTCCACGAATGCTTTTGGCAAATATTTTATCGTGTTAAAAATGTAGCAGTGAACATGTACAGAAAGTAATCTAAACAAAACAAAAGATTACAGGTTGTCACTTTGATGGGTTTTTTTTTTTCAGGGGTTTTTATTTTATTTTTTTTGGGAATGTCATTTGGGTCTCTTGTGGCTATGCTGTGAGGCTACACAATGTTGCCCATCGTGTAATATTGGTCTATTGTTGTCCAACGTTCGTGTTTTTATTTTCTTGTTTTTCTGTTATTTGGTCTACTGTAAATACAAAGGAAACCATACACCTATCACAAATGTGAGTTTCTAATGTGACCAAGGACCTCCAGAAAAATTGTATCACTAGTTTTAACATTACTTCAATTGTACCGATGTGGTAAATGCTAGTTTGGAGCGGTGTTCCTCAAACTCTCATATGGGCACCAAAAGAGGGATCAAAATGAAATCTTTAAACTTGCCAAAAGTTTATTTCAGTGAGAAGTGAGCATTTCTATTAATGATGATACATATTTTGGTACCCAGGAGTGCAATGATTTGACACAAGTACATTACAACAGATGGCTAACTTGGTAAACAATTTCCAATATGTTGAGACAGGTTACTTATCGAGAGTTATCGTCTGGTAAACGGGTTTAACGGTTATTAAGTAGAGATTGGTGGGATGGCTTTTTACTTTGCAACTCTTAAAATAACTGATCGATTGCATGATGCTCATGATCATCATGCAAAGAGGTGGCTTTGACCTGTCATTTTTAAAATTGGAAATTATTTCTCGTCACCCATGAACCCATCAAACTTGTGTGTGTTGTTTCCATTTTTTCTTTCAAAAATATAGAACAGCATACTAGCACATGTAAACGGCATAAAACAGCAACTGGTTCTTCATGTCTGGAAAGTATTGTTTTGCAGACTGCTGCCATTTTACTTCACAATGTTTATATAGTCGTTCACAAGCTATTTGGTGCCAGTGCGCCTCCAATGTTTTCAGTATGAAAGATATTCACATTTAGGTCATTTGGCATATGCTGTTATCCAAAGTACATTTGTTGAAAGACACAGCGATATATCGACGTGGTACATAAAGATAAGAATAGAACAGGTTTCAAGCATTCATAATTGCATTAAGGTTAATAAAAAAAGTTTCATAATTGCTAGGTATTCAGACGGCGAAAACAATTTGGCATAAGCTGTAAGTGTAATAGCTGTGATAATAATAATGGTTAGGGGATGTATTGCACCTGATAGAAAGAATATTAAGAATATTGCACATAATATTGAAAGGTAATGTAGGAGAGGTATTGCACATAACATTAAGAATATTGCACATGAGGTAGTATTGCAGATAATATGTATAGATAACATTAATACTAATAAGAGCAGATAAGGATAAGAGCAGAAGTACCATTCTGAGAGTGATATGGTATATTTCCATGTAAATGTAAATATACCAACATCTAAGAACATACAATATGCGAAAGAATGCTAAGTACTATTATTTAGTGCCAAGACATACAAACAAGTGAGTGCTAGGGTTTGGAAAGGGAAGGCGATTCTAACTCTGGTTGGGTAGGTGGGAATGGGTTAGGGAGGGGGGGGGAAGCTATGTAGAGTCAAGGTGAACTCTGAACAGGTGGATCTTCAGTCTCTTGTGGAAGCTGGTGAACGACAATGCCATCCTGATGTCAGCCGGGAGCTCATTCCACCACTTCAGTGCCAGAACAGAGAAGACCTGAGACTTAGCAGAGCGATGTTTGCCTGCTCTTAGTCATGGTGGTGCCAGCCATCCTCTTAGTGATGGTAGTACCAGCCTCTTAGGGATGGTGGTGTAGGGCCTCAGCCATTCAAAACGGTTGTTGGGACTACTTTGTTCTGGAGACAAAGGAGAGCCATTCAAACTCAGTTCCCCAGGTTCCTTGTTCCTCTATCTGCTGCACAGGGCTTATTCTCACTTGGAGGAGGCGCTTTCAACACCATAAAGACTGCCCTGCTTGGGACGATGCTGGGGGTCGCTCCACTAGTGGCCTGGATTACTAACTACCTCACAGGTCGGCCACAGCATGTTAGGCTGACCTGACATGTCGGACACTATAGTGAGCAACACAGGAGCACCTCAGGGGACAGTCCTGTCTCCCTTCCTGTTCACACTCTACACCTCAGACTTCAGATACAGCTCACAGTCCTGCCACCTGCAGAAGTTTTCGGATGACTGCCATTGTGGGCTGTATCAGCAAGGGGCAGGAGTACAGGAGTGTGGTGGACAGTTTCGTGGAGTGGTGTGGACTAAATCACCTGCAACTCAACATCTCCAAGACGAAGGAGTTGGTGGTGGATTTCAGGAATCAACCGACTCTCCCGAAACCGGTCAGCATCAGGGGGACCGAGGTGGACATTGTCGAGGAATATAAGTACCTGGGTGTTCACATAGACAATAAAATGGACTGGACTAAAAACACAGAGGCCCTGTATAAGAAAGGTCAGAGTCGCCTGTATTTCCTATGGAGACTCAGATCTTTCAACGTCTGCAGGACCATGCTGCAGAAGTTATATCAGTCTGTGGTGGCCAGCGTCATCTTCTACGCTGTTGTGTACTGGGGCAGCATGTCACGATCGCGGTTGTGTCTCCGGGCTCCCGGGCGCCAGTGCCGCCCCTGGAGGATTAGCGGGGCTCCCGTGCACCAGTGCCGCCCCTGGGTGGTTAGCGGCACCTGCGCTAGTTTCGCGGCTGCCCACAATTAACAATTATGCAATACTGCATAAAAGCCCCAGTTTTCCACCCACGTGGGTCGGACCATTCTGTCACGTTGTGGGGCAGGAGGACCAAAACTCAGGACTCGGTTATGCAATACAATAATGTTATTTATTTACCGTGATACAGACAGGTGAGGGACAGGCAGGCAGGCAGGCAGGTGAGGAACCGACAGGTAGGTGTTCATAAGTCCAAGATTCAACAAGTAATGTGTAACACGAAACGACAAATGACAATAGCAATGGTCCGACCAACAATGTACCCAGCAGACTCAGGCTTGGGGTTAATCCGTCATTGGCAGGACATTATCACCCAGATCCGATCGCGCCCTACGGTCGAGACGCCGCCGGCGCCGAGCTACGAGGGAACCCGCCTTGCCCTGGGGGGTCCTCGGAGCGTCCAGCGGGCTCACCGGCGGCGGAGCAGGCAACCCCCGCCGCCCCGGGTCCCGGTCCTGGCTGGACCGCAGCAGTTCTGTTATCCCACTGCTGGGTCACAGCCAGCCCGGGTCCCGGTCCCGGCGGCACCGCCGCATCCCCAGCCGGCCCCTGCGGCCAGGTCGCAGCCACCCCGGGTCCCGGTCCCGTCTGAACCGCAGCAGTTCTGTTATCCCGCTGCTGGGTCACAGCCATTCCGTGTCCCGATCCTGGTTACACCGCCGCAGCCCCTGCCAGTCCCTGCTGCCAGTCCCTGCTGCCAGGTGCCAGCCGTTCCGAGTCCCGGTCCCGGCTGGACCGCAGCAGCTCCCACCAGTCCCTGCGGCCAGGTCGCAGCCACCCCGGGTCCCGCTCCCGGCTGAACCGCAGCAGTCCTGTTTTCCCGCTGCTGGGTCACAGCCATCCTGGGTCCCGGTCCTGGTTGCACCGCCGCAGTCCCTGCTGCCAGGTGCCAGCCGTCCCAAGTCCTGGTCCCGGCGGGACCACAGCAGCTCCCACCAGTCCCTGTGGCCAGGTCGCAGCCACCCCGAGTCCCGGTCCCGGCTGGACCACAGCAGCTCCCACCAGTCCCTGCGGCCAGGTCGCAGCCACCCCGGGTCCCGCTCCCGGCTGAACCGCAGCAGTCCTGTTTTCCCGCTGCTGGGTCACAGCCATCCCGGGTCCCGGTCCTGGTTGCACCGCCGCAGCCCCTGCCAGTCCCTGCTGCCAGGTGCCAGCCACCCCTAGTCCCAGTCCCGGCTGGACCACAGCAGCTCCCGCCAGTCCCTGCTCCCGGGTCCCAGCCACCCTGAGTCCCGGTCCCGGCTGGTCCACCGCAGCTCTTGCCAGTCCCTGCTGCCGGGTGCCAGCCATCCCGGGTCCCGTTCCCGGCTGGACCGCCGCAGCTCCTGCCAGTCCCTGCTGCCGGGTGCCAGCCGTCCCGAGTCCCGGTCCCGGCTGGACCGCCGCAGTTCCTGCCAGTCCCTGCTGCCGGGTGCCAGCCGTCCCGAGTCCCGGTCCCGGCTGAATCGCCGCAGCTCCTGCCAGTCCCTGCTGCCGGGTGCCAGCCGTCCCGAGTCCCGGTCCCGGCTGGACCGCCGCAGTTCCTGCCAGTCCCTGCTGCCGGGTGCCAGCCGTCCCGAGTCCTGGTCCCGGCTGAATCGCCGCAGCTCCTGCCAGTCCCTGCTGCCAGGTCGCAGCCTCTCCCGGTCCCGGCTGCAACACCGCAGCCTCTCCCGGTCCCGGCTGCACCACCGCAGCTCCTACTGGTCCCTGCTGCCAGACGGCAGTCATCCCCGGTCCCGGTCCCCGCTCCGACGGCACCGGTGTCCCCTTGCCTCCAGGTCGTCCACCGGAGGGTCCCGGCTCGGCCTCTGTCCTGCCTCCAGGTCGTCCACCGGAGGGTCCCGGCTCGGCCTCTGTCCTGCCTCCAGGTCGTCCACCGGAGGGTCCCGGCTCGGCCTCTGCCTTGCCGCCATGTCGTCCGCCCGACGGTGCCAGCCCGGTCATCGTGGGTCGCCAGGAGGCTCCCGTTGAGGGAGGGGTACTGTCACGATCGCGGTCGTGTCTCTGGGCTCCCGGGCGCCAGTGCCGCCCCTGGGTGGTTGGCGGCACCTGCGCTACTTTTGCGGCTGCCCGCAATTAACAATTATGCACTGCATAAAAGCCCCAGTTTTCCACCCACGTGGGTCGGACCATTGCTATTGTCATTTGTCGTTTCGTGTTACACATTACTTGTTGAATCTTGGACTTATGAACACCTACCTGTCGGTTCCTCGCCTGCCTGTCCCTCACCTGTCTGTCCGCCTGTATCACGGTAAATAAATAACATTATTGTATTGCATAACCCCGAGTCATGAGTCTTGCGTTTGGGTCCTCCTGCCCCACAACGTGACACAGCAGGGTGAAGGCAGCCAACGCTAACAGACTCAATAAGCTCATCAGGAAAGCAGGTTTTGTCCTGGGAGTGTAATTGGAGTCGTTGGTAGAGGTCTCGGAGAGGAGGATGCTGAGTAAACTACTCAGTATTATGGACAACGCCTCCCATCCCTTGTACGCCACACTGGAGTCATACCAGAGCACCTTCAGCCGTAGACTGAGATTACAGAGGTGCATCACAGAATGCCACAGGAGGTCCTTTCTGCCTGTGCCATCAAACTCTATAACTCCTCCCCCCTCTGTGGTCATCTAACTCCTCCCCCCCTCTGTGGAAAGGACAGTTGAAATACAAGACAATGAACACTGAGCAATATAATGTGCAATATTAACCATGTGCATTTTTCCTCAGCATTACGTGCAATATTATTACTGACCAATATGTGCAATACTATATCATGTGCTATATTATTATCATGTTATCTATAAATATTACCTGTAATACTCCTCACATCATGTGCAATATTCTTAATGTCACGTCCAATACCTCTCCATTACCTTTCAACATTTTGTGCAATAGTCTTCACTTCAATTATGCCAAATCATTTTCACCATCTGAATATCTTATGTTGCCTATATTTTGTATATTTGTGAATCTGTTAATTTATTTGTATTCTGTCAATTTCACTATTGTTGAATTGTACTGTATTGCTATGCAACCTGGCACAAGAATTTCCTCTGGGATTAATAAAATTCTATCTTCTTATTTCTTATCTTCACTCCCTACAATTTTCACACCTATGTGTGAAGCCCCAATCATTAGTCTACTACACTGTAACCTGATATCTCCTGGTTACAGCCCTGACCACAACAAAACCACCGCTCTGTTTCCTTTTCCTATTTGACCCTCTCTTCCACCCTCAACCTGTAATCACTTCTCTGGAGAGGCCTTCTCCACCATGTGGCCTACCCACTGGAAATCACAGTGGCAACAAAGTCTGCCTGAATATTCCTGGATAGTAAGCACCGCTTACAGAGAATAAACCAGTTTAGTTAGCGTCAGCCGCTAAAACAGTGTCAGATAACTTTACAAGCAACAGGAGCACCAAGGCATGTTAGCGCCAAGCTGCTAACTGCAGGGAGAACAAAGGAGTGAAGTTCATGCTAGTGTCTTGCTCTCCTTCTTTAATGTCTGGATTACTACCTGGTTTATAACAACTCAGCAATGAGGATGGCCAATGTCGGTGTACCTCTCCCTGCATTGTTCCTGCCTTGCGCGGGACAACCTGAATTTCATTCAATATTTGGAAGTGCCTGCATCTTTGAGTGTGTATTTTATGTTAGCACTAAATGTCGTGGTGGAATGACAAGTTCAGACAAAGGGTGCAGAGACTGCATGAGACTGTAACGGAGTACATGGCCACAATGTGCAGGTTTGCTGGAAATGTAGATGAAATTATACATGAACTAGTTGAGCATGCTAGCTGTGCAAAAGTACGAGAGAGACTGTTGGTGCAAACGGATGCAAACCTCACACTCGTCAGAGTCCCAGGCTCCCATGCACGTGGTGAAGGTGAAACATAAACGTCCATTCAGACCCAGAGCAAGGAGCAACTTCTCTGCCGAGCCTGCAGCAACTCAAAATCAGAATCGAAGCTGTTTTAGATGTAGGTCAGCAGCTCAACTTGCAGATGCTCCAGACTGCCCTGCACGGAAAGGGACCTGCCAAAACTGCAGTAAGAGGGGACACTTCGCCTGTGTATGTAAGTCAAAGAAAACACAGGCCAAGTAGAGAAGAGATTGTTCTTGAAATTAATACAGTGCACATGATACAAGATGCACAACCAGGTGACTGAATTTCATGTGCAGTGACCTTAAATGAGTGAACTTCCTGTCTTGTGGAGTTAGTGGTGGATACAGGCGCTGCTGTGTCCATCATTCCTGAGCACATCTACAGAGCACTTCAGTGATGTGCCACTGCCTGAGCCACGAAGAAGGTTAGTGACTTATACCAAGTCTGATGTCCCCAGTGCTTGGTTGCCTGTCAGCTACAATGCAGTACAAAAAACTACAGCGCCAGCTATGCTTTATTTTGTGAAGACAGGCACAGCTTTGTTGAGAATCGACTTATTCAGGGGACTGAGACTTTCTATTGATAACAACCTGGGCTCTCACCTGCGGCTCCATTGGCAGATTGAATAAATCACAGCTGATACAGTGACTGGGGAGACGCTGGGCATGGCTAAAGGTTAATTTAACACAGGGTAAAAGTCAGGGAAGGCCAGGAAGTCCAGCCTGTTTAACAAAAGCTGCAGAGCCTCCTGCTCTCCGTCAAACAAGCTGTCTCTGCCGAACTGGACAGGCTACTGAAAATGGATGTGATGTGATGATCTCCCATTGTGGTCACATGATGAAAGAATGGTAAAGTGAGGATGTGTGTGGACTTACCGTATGTGAGCCAAACAAGGCTGTAGTGATGGACAATCATCCACTTCCTCATATGGATGACCTTTTCTCTGAAATGCGTGGAGCCACTGTATTTTCCACCATTGATCATGGCGAATGCTTATCATCAGGTGTTACTGGCAGAAGAAAGTCGGGACATGACTGCATTCATAACACAAAGGACTTTTCAGGTTCCGTCGGGTTCCATATGGACTGTGCATCACTCCAAGTGCATTCTCCAAGCTGAAAACCTGAAGGGGGTCCACAACTATCTGGATGATGTCATCGTCTCTGGCACAGATAAGGAGGAACATGACCGCAACCTGCAGGCGGTGCTCGCTGCGCTAAAAGGCAGCTGGCCTCCAGCTCAACAATGAAAAAGTTTTGTCTTATCTTATCTTATCTTAACCAGACCAACCTACGGTTCCTTGGGCACATCATCTCATGGACCACCTCAGAGCTATTACAGAAGTTCCAGCGTCTAGCGATGCCACCACACAACGCTAATATTGGGGCTGACAACATGGTATGGAAAGTTTGTGCAAAACTACGCGTCTCTGGTGGAGCCCATGTGAGAATGTCTGTGTGACGACACATTTCAGTGGACTGCAGCAGCAAAGTCAAGCTTTAACACGGTCAAGACATGCATAGTGAACAGCTCAGCGCTGTCTGTCTTCGACCCCAGCCTTCTATTGTGTCTACAGACGCCTCCGATTATGGCTGGGGGCCATACTGTCACAAATACACCTTGATGAAACGGAGCGCACAGTTGCTTTTGCTTCGTGTTCACTTACCCCTGGAAAAAAACAACAAAAGTACTCTATAATGGAGAATGAGGCATTAACCTGCGTGTGGGCAGCGGAAAAGTGGAGGACTTTCTTATGGGGGTTTAGTTTTACACTGCATAGAGATCACCAGGGCCTGACCACGCTGTTAGCCACAAAAGGTCTTGGACGCACAGCAATGCGTATTGTACGGTGGTCAGCTAGACTCCTGTGCTTCACACAATATACAGGGGCCCTCATCGACGGCACCTAGGGCTGCGAGAACAAAATTAGGTCATTTTGTTCTCGCAGCTTGTCTCGACACATCATCCGGGCCGAACTTTGTTCTCGCGTCATGTCCGAGAACTATTGTGTGAATGATCAATTTGAAGTGGGCGTGGTTAATGCGCTTTCCGCCGGCGCGGAAGTTTGCTGCTGTGGGCGGGGCCTTTGAGTTCTGCACTTGAGTTCTCACGGAGTATGAAATGTCCAGGGCTGCGAGAACTTTGTTCTTGTTCTCGCAGCCCTGGGTGCGAGAACAAAGTTCTCGCTTCTCGCGGAGTATGTATCAGCCTTTATACTGGTGGCTGGGCATGGACATACAGTATGTATGCAGGAGAGTATCAGTGCATGTGTGATGTGCCAGAAAAATGATAAATGTGCCAAGACGCATACTGCCCTACTCCAGCCGGTTCCGTGGCAGAAAGTGGCAATCGACATCGTCGGACCAAAGTCAGCAAACTGGGACTGCCGCTATGTTGCTACGTATGTGCCACTACTCATTGACTATGACACAAAGTGGCTGGAGGTCGTTTTTACTTGCTCCATCACAACCACAGCGATCACCACCTTCCTGTCTACAGAGCTCGCCCAGTTTAGCAACCCTACAGAGCTGGTTAGTGATACTGGGACACAGTCTACTTCAAGTGAGTTTGCAGACTTTCTTGCAATGAGAGATATTACACACAAGAAAGTGTCTTTGTATTATCCACAAAGAAATTGAGCCGTAGAACGCTGGAACCGTGTTCTCAAAGACACACTTCTCACTGCCGAGCAGGAGAGGAAACCATGGAAACCATTCGTCCAGCTCACGTACTGTGCAACCCCACAAAGTGCCACAGGAGTCTGGCCATATGAACTAATGTTCAACAGGAAAATGCATCAGCCAAGCAGGCAAATCTATCCCACTGCCAGAGAAGCAGCTGCACAATCATGTTATCTCCAAACAAAATGTGTTGTTGTGTTCTCAGTGGTGAAGTGTGCTGTGGGCATGAGTCGGAGTGGGGATGCACATTGCGATTGCGTAGCATCTCGCTCTGGTGTATTTGGTGTGTGTGTGTGTGTGGGTGGGGGGGTTGGCCAATCCATTGTGGAAGGGCCAGTGTGCTGGGAGCTTGGTCCTCTGTGTGGAGCTGCGGTGGTCGCGGCTCTGCAACAGGAAGGATGTGGCAGCGATTCCTCCTGTATGTCTTCTGTTGGATTGGATAATGTAGGACCGTGGCTCCTTGCTCATCTCCTTCACAGTCCCAAGTCGGTGGCATCCTTTGGGGGTCTGCATCCGCACCACCTGTTCCTCTGCTAAAGGCTGTAGTGGGTGACTCGACTTGTCGTAGTGGTGCTTTACAGTGAGCATTTTGTTGAGGAGTTGACTTGCTGGGTGTTCTTTGGGGAGGTTTCCAGTAGTTTGGTACTCACTGGAATGCCTCCACGTGTCTGTTGTGACAAGTTCAGTGGGGAGCCTAATGTTGGGTCACAGGGAATGTTTCTGAGGTTCATAAGTTTTCGGAAAACATTTGTTTAATCTCTGTGAGATTTATCCATGAGTTGCTTGGCAGTGCGGACCGCTCTTTCTGCAAGCTCAGTTGACTGGGGAAAGTCTGGGCTGCTGATGCCGTGAATGAAAGCCCATTGTTTGGTAATCTCTTTGAAATGCTGACTGGTATATTGTCTAGCATTGTCACTGAAGAGGGTGTACGTACGTGTCTCTTCAATTTGGAGATCATGGCTGATGATGTCATGTCATGGAGAAGGTCGATTTCGACCCAGCCGGAATATGAATCCACAAGAACTTGGTAGTGTTTGCCATGCCAGTCGAAAATGTCTGTGGCCACTGTGGACTAATCGGAGATGTAGAACTGGGTGAAGTTGAAGAGGTTATTTTTGCTGGTGGGTCTTGGTGCTATTGCAGACCGCACATGAGAGCAATTCCTCTGTGATGTTTTTTGACATTGTTGGCCAAAAGATTCTGCGCTTGGTCGCCTCAATGCCCGGGTGGCCTTTGTAATGGAAAATTATGTTTCTCTTCCTTACGAACCATCTCCTCTCAAGGGTTGCCATGAACCCTTTAAGTGAGCTAATATTCCAAAGTGTTGTACCATCTGTAGCGAGGGCTGTGTTCGTGGGATGACGGTGAGGATCCGAGAGAACTGGTGAAGATCTTTAATTTAATTACGAACATTTCTGAAATCTTAACCGAGACACGTAGTGTTACTGACTGTTGGGAAGATCAAGACGTGACATGAGAGTGTGCTCTATTTTATCAAAGCATACAACTTTCAACCGACGGTGAGTAGAAACCTGGACTAATATTGACGAATATTTTTTAACCAAGAGTACTACTGTGCTCTGCGGAGAATAGGCCTATGCAATGGTCTCAGAATTTCAGAAATGATTATTAAACCAAGAACACGACTTCAGCGACAAAAGACCACATAAGTAAACATCTACTCATATTATACATTTAACATTTATTTGTTTTGTTTATTTTATTCTTTTCACCTTTTTGTTTTATGAATTAGCGAGATTACATAGTGAAACTTAGGCGTGAGGATTTAGAGAAAAAAAAAATAGAAATAGGAAGATGGGTACCCTGGAGTCGAAGTCTGCTGATGGAAAGGTTAAAAGAGAAGACTTGCCACCAAACATGCAAGCAATGTATGACAAACACGGTATAAGGTCTTTAGCACAAGTAGAGGTCTGGATGAAGGATTTGGGGAGTTTTAGTCTAAGACAGCTAGACCAGCTAGAAGCCAGACTGCATGCAAAAGAAGATGCGGATTTGCGTAGATCGAATAAGAAAAAGGATAAAAATGAATTTAAGACAGATTGGCCAGCATTTATTATGTGGCGCAAGGAAGCAGAGATGAAGGACAGATTCCAGAGTAGGCAGGGAACAACTAATCCTGCCGGGATGTCCATCTTACACTAAGGTCGATCCGGACCTGGACTGCGCTCCCCCCGCACCTCAACGACCAGTCCAGCCCCAGCCCGCTGCCCCAACACCAGCCCAGCCGGGTCAACACAGAGTCGACCGAGCCATCATGCCTCCTGAACCCCTCTACCCATCCCTCCAAGAAAGCGTTCATGTTAGGGGTGTGTGCGGTGGGGGACCCAAACACAAGACCCAGACCGGCAGGCAGGTAGGCAGATACAGGAGCCGGTAGGCAGGTAGGCAGGGAGGTGATCAGCTGGCTGGAGGTGATCGATCCATGCGGGAATAGACGATAATGCTCAGACGCCGAGTGGGTGGAAAGCCGGGGTTTTTATAGGGAGATTAATTGGTGATTGATGGCAGGCGCAAGCGCAGCGCAGGTGGGGCGGCACCGGAGCCCGGAGCCATGGCCACCAACACCGTGAGCCCAGAGACACGGTCGAGTCCGTGACAGGACCCCCCCCTAAACGGGAGCCTCCCGGCGACCCACAATCACCGGCCGAGTAGGGACCCTCAGGTGGACAACCTGGAGGCAGGGCGGAGGATACCGGTGACGTCGGAGCGGGTACCGGGGCTGGCTGCGACCCAGCCGCAGGAACGGGAGGCTGCTGCAGTCCACCTGGGACCGGTACCGGGGATGGCTGCAACCCAGCAGCGGAATCGGGACCGGGGATGACTGCGACCCAGCAGCGGGACCCGGGAACGGGACCGGGAATGGCTGCGACCCAGCAGCGGGAACCGGAGGCCGCTGCGGTCCGACCAGGACCGGGAACCGGGATGGCTGCGACCCAGCAGCAGGAACCGGCAGGGGCTGCTGCGCTCCAGCCGGGACCGGGACCCGGGATGGCTGCGACTTATCAGCAGGAACCGGAGGCCGCTGCGGTCCAGCCGGGAGCGGGACCGCGAATGCTGCGACCTAGCAGCAGGAACCGGAGGCTGCTGCGGTCCAGCCGGGACCGGGGCCCGGGATGGCTGTGACCTAGCAGCAGGAACTGGAGGCAGCTGCGGTCCAGCCGGGAGCAGGGAAGACTGTGACCTAGCAGCAGGAACCGGAGGCTGCTGCAGTCTTACCGGGACCCGGGATGGCTGCGACCTAGCAGCAGGAACCGGAGGCCGCTGCAGTCCAGCCGGGAGTGGGACTGCGGATGGCTGCGACCCAGCAGCGGGAAACAGGGACTGCTGCGGTCTAGCCGGGACCCGGACCAGGGATGGCTGCGACCTAGCAGCAGGAACCGGCAGGGGCTGCTGCGATCCAGCCGGGACCGGGACCTGGAATGGCTGCGACCTAGCAGCAGGAACCGGCAGGGGCTGCTGCGGTCCAGCCGGGACCGGGACCAGGGATGGCTGCGACCTAGCAGCAGGAACCGGCAGGGGCTGCTGCGATCCAGCTGGGACCGGGACCCGGGATGACTGCGACCCAGCAGCAGGAACCGGCAGGGGCTGCTGCGGTCCAGCCGGGACCGGGACCAGGGAGGACTGCGACCTAGCAGCAGGAACCGGCAGGAGCTGCTGCGGTCCAGCCGAGACCCGGACCATGGATGGCTGCGACCTAGCAGCAGGAACCGGCAGGGGCCGCGGCGGTCCAGCCGGGACCGGGACCCGGGATGACTGCGACCCAGCAGCAGGAACTGGAGGCCACTGCGGTCCAGCCGGGAGCGGGGACCGGGGCTGGCTGCGACCTAGCAGCAGGAACCGGAGGCTGCTGCGGTCCAGCCGGGACCGGGGCCCGGGATGGCTGCGACCTAGCAGCAGGAACTGGAGGCAGCTGCGGTCCAGCCAGGAGCAGGGATGACTGCGACCTAGCAGCAGGAACCGGAGGCTGCTGCGGTCCTACCGGGACCCGGGATGGCTGCGACCTAGCAGCAGGAACCAGAGGCCGCTGCGGTCCAGCCGGGAGCGGGACTGCGGATGGCTGCGACCCAGCAGCGGGAAACAGGGACTGCTGCGGTCTAGCCGGGACCCGGACCAGGGATGGCTGCGACCTAGCAGCAGGAACCGGCAGGGGCTGCTGCGATCCAGCCGGGACCGGGACCAGGGATGGCTGCGACCTAGCAGCAGGAACCGGCAGGGGCTGCTGCAGTCCAGCCGAGACCCGGACCAGGGATGGCTGCGACCTAGCAGCAGGAACCGGCAGGGGCTGCTGCGATCAGGATGGCTGGATAGGGGGAGAACAATTAGAATTTTTAATCGACTCGGGAGCGACCGAATCTGTGATGATAACAAAAGCCCTTGATGTAGAGCCAAAACTTAGTGGTAGGTTAGGGAAAATTATACGGTGCCCCTAGCGTGTAGAGATGAGGAAAACAGAGTAGTGAGACATTCATTCCTGTATTCACCCTATTGCCCCGTCAACCTGTTAGGAAGAGATCTAATGTGTAAAATGGATATCTGTCTGATCTCTACGCCGGAAGGAATACAGGTCAGGCGACACTCAGGGCCAGATATTGAGTACGACGAAAGATGGTTTAGGGCAAGCAAGTTGAATGAAAAATGTACGATAAAGTATGTGTTTTGGAACAGGAACAGATGTGCAGCAGCGGTGCGCGTCCAGCCAGAAACACGAGAGAACGTGCATGAAAGAAAATTCTTCCTGAAACCCGAAGCAGACTTCCCTTTCGACGTCCCAGGCTCGACACCTCATGTGTCCTTGGCCAAGAGTAGACAGGATAAATGGCGTGACATAGGACCATGGGTGCGATCGCACCTGGGAAAGCAAGGGTGGGAACCGACTGACGACCCCTGGGTCCACCGACTGACAGGACCGACCGGAGATGTGACCTACAGACTAACCTATAGTGCGACAGTACAAGCCAAGCGCACAGTAACCCTAGCAGCAGATAAGCGCCTAGATAAAACGTGCCTGGCAAAGATTAATGTACAAGACATTCCTGAATTGGCTGAAGTCCCAGAAGGCCTCTGGGCTAAAAACAAATATGATGTAGGCCTAATAACCAGCATGCAACCAGTGGTGATCACCCCCAAATCTACTTATAGGCCATGCACACATCAATATCCCCTAAAGAAAGAAGCAGTAGATGGAATCACACCGGTATTTGATTCCCTAGGCAGGAGTAACAATCCCATGTGAAAACTCCCCGGTTAGAACACCTATCTTCTAGGGGTGGCACGGTTCATGAAAAAAACCGAAAAACCGTTCGGTTGGCTTGTCTCGGTTCGGAGGATGTGTGCGTTGTACGGTTCGACGGTTCATGGCGTGCGCAGCCTCGTGACCGGATGTGACCTCAGACAGTGTGTTTCCCTTTCACGTGAAAGAAGATGTGTAGAGTGTGGAGTAGGGGTTGCACGACTTCTCATTTTTTCAAGTCGACTTTTCTATCAATAAAGTCGACGTAACGTCGACGCGTCGTTGATGACGTCATCACATACACACGCACGAAAAAAACCAGACAGAACGGGCTGTCCAAAAAAAAGAGTATCCTCTGAGCAAACAGCCGCTCGAAATCGCTTCATTCAGGGGTGCCCACACATTTTCAACTTGCGAGCTACTTTTAAAATGACCAAGATGATCTACCTACACTAAAAATGCTAAATATATCCCGAGT
>PIJE02000020.1:500456-587956 GCA_002895965.2 Coryphaenoides rupestris
AGGTATACTTTATATAAAGGGGGGCGGGGGGGGGTGCTCCATTCATCCGATGAATGATAACATCACATTTTTTTTAATGGCATGCAATCTACCCGACTTCTTTTCGATCGACGTATTGGCTCCCCTTTCCCCACCGCGCCACGCATTTGCTGGAGTTTTAAATATTATAAGAAAAATAACAACAAAACGTACAAACGAAAACCTGACCTAAACCGTGATAAACCGAACCGTGGTTTGTGAACCGTGCCACCCTAATATTCCTGGTAAAGAAGATACGCGGACCGGATGAACTGGTAGCAAGGGAAAGCCTGACAGAAAAAAAGAGTACAGGCAATTAGAAATATACCAAAGCCAGACAGCAAAACAGGTGAATATCATTCCTGGTATGACTTCTTATTGTAGGATATTTATTCCGACTAGCAGTCTAGAGGCCTAAGCGCAATCATCACGGCCAGGGATCCTCCGAGGTAGCAAGTCACATGCCCCCTGTCAGCAGAAGCATTCCAGGCTACAATTGCACGCTCACCACCCCCACATTAGGCCTCCCAAGATCCCACAGACCATTTACCCAGCAGTAAACTTAAGAAAACTGCATGTCTATGCTACTGCTTGACAAAAGACATGTCACTCTCCGCAGCAGATGGTTACGCTATAACACTGCTTGCTTTGACATGCCGAACTAACTCGTGAACGCTGCAACGTCCTAACCAGCCCCTTTTACCTATTCAGGAGATGGAGATGAACAAACTGTGCTGTTTAAGCTGTGTTCCCCAGAGTTACCTAAAGGAATACCATTAGAATGTGAAATGGAACTGTCATGACACTGTTGCTCCCAAAACAATTGTCTATGTGAAATGTGAAGCTCATACATCCAATGACAATTTTGTCTCTAGGAAACGCCCAGCCTCAGCAGGAACCGGCAGGCAGTCTGGGACCAGGGATGGCTGCGACCTAGCAGCAGGAACCGGCAGGGGCTGCTGCGGTCCAGCCGAGACCCGGACCAGGGATGGCTGCGACCTAGCAGCAGGAACCGGCAGGGGCCGCTGCGGTCCAGCCGGGACCCGGGACGACTGCGACCCAGCAGCAGGAACCGGCAGGGGCCGCTGCGGTCCAGCCGGGACCGGGACCCGAGATGGCTGCAACCTATCAGCAGGAACTGGAGGCCACTGCGGTCCAGCCGGGAGCGGGGACCGGGGCTGGCTGCGACCTAGCAGCAGGAACCGGAGGCTGCTGCAGTCCACCCGGGACCGGTACCGGGGATGGCTGCAACCCAGCAGCGGGAATCGGGACCGGGGACGACTGCGACCCAGCATCGGGACCCGGGAACGGGACCGGGAATGGCTGCAACCCAGCAGCGGGAACCGGAGGCCGCTGTGGTCCGACCAGGACCGGGAACCGGGATGGCTGTGACCCAGCAGCAGGAACCGGCAGGGGCTGCTGCAGTCCATATCTGGTCGGAGCATTCTGTTAGGGGTGTGTGCGGTGGGGCCCACACTTTTTCAACTTGCGAGCTACTTTTAAAATGACCAAGATGATCTACCTACACTAAAAATGCTAAATATATCCTGAGTATACTTTATATAAAGGGGGGGCGGGGGGGGGGGGGGTGCTCCCATTCATCCGATGAATGATAACATCACATTTTTTTTTAATGGCATGCAATCTACCCGGACTTCTTTTGCGATCGACGTATTGGGCTCCCCTTTCCCCCCCACCGGCCACCGCATTTGCTGGAGTTTTAAAGATTATAAGAAAAAATAACAACAAGAACCGTACAGAACCGAAAACCGTGACCCTAAAACCGTGATACGAACCGAACCGTGGGTTTTGTGAACCGTGCCACCCCTAATATCTTCCTGGTAAAGAAGATACGCGGACCGGATGAACTGGTAGCAAGGGAAAGCCCTGACAGAAAAAAGAGTACAGGCAATTAGAAATATACCAAAGCCCCAGACAGCAAAACAGGTGAAATCATTCCTGGGTATGACTTCTTATTGTAGGATATTTATCCCGGACTACGCATGTCTAGAGGGGCCCTAAGCGCAATCACTCACGGGCCAGGGATCCTCCGAGGTAGCAAGGTCACATGGACCCCTGCTGCAGCAGAAGCATTCCAGGGGCTACAAATTGCACTGCTCACCACCCCCACATTAGGCCTCCCAGATCCCACCAGACCATTTACCCAAGCAGTAAACTTAAGAAAACCTGCATGTCTATGCTACTGCTTGAACAAAAGACATGTCACCTCTCCGCAGCGAGATGGTTACGCTATAACACCTGCTTGCTTGACATGCCGAACATAACTGTGAAACGCTGCAACGTCCTTAACCCAGCCACCCTTTTACCTATTCCAGGAGATGGAGATGAACATAACTGTGGCTGTTGTTAACGCTGTTGGTTCCCCCAGAGTTGACCTAAAGGAGATACCACTTGAGAATGTGGAAATGGAACTGTTCATGGACACTGTTGCTCCCAAAACAATTGTCTATGTGGAAATGTGAAGCTCATACATCCAATGACAATTTTGTCTCTAGGGAAACGCCCAGGCTGATGAGGCCGCCAAGGCGGCTGCACGTAACCCTGTTAACCATTCCTCTTACATGTACGACTCCTCACCACCTCCTTCCCCGACAGCCCCATTACAGGAACTACATGCCAGGGCCCTACCCGTTGAAGTTGATCAGTGGAGAAAGTGTGGTTGTATCAAAAGGGAGGGGGCGTGGGAGGGGCCGGATGATAAGCCGTGCCTCCCCAAGTGGTTGTTCCATCATTATGCTAAATTGACACATGGGTTGGACCATGTGTCAAAAGGGGGAACAATAGCATCTATCAATCAACAGTGGTTTACAAAGGGATTCTCAATTTACTCAAAAAAAAAATTACTCAAAAGAATTTTGTGAATCATGTATTAGCTGTGCCATTGACAACATAGGGAGAGGAATCCGGACAGCACCAACAGGTGAAAGACGCACTCCCGGTGCCGGCCTCTGGTCCCCTGCACGATCTCCAACCAGGAGACTGGGTGGTCATCAAAGACCTCCGTCGTGGAAACAACCCAGGTGGACCGGCCCGTACCAGATTCTGCTACCAACCCAATCCACCATCAAGGTCGGAGAGAAGGTGATGTGGGTGCACGCCCAGCACTGCAAGCGAGCACCAGCACCACCTGTGACCAAGCATGACGACAGACCATCACCCAACGACCAGGAAGAGAAGCAGATGACCGAGAACGACGCACCCTGAGCTGTACACACACCTGATTCTTGATACGACCACACGGTGCAAGCCTAGCGCTGCTGTAGAAGGTCTATACATAACCGCACATATACCCACGGCCAAAGAACACACCTTATAAGAAGATCTGCGTGAACGCCTGCCCACCACGATGGAAGAAAGAAGAAGACGCCCGTGGCATCCGTTCGCCAGCCAGGCCTCTGTGGGCTGCGTGGCACCATGTGTGTGTTACTCATAATCTCACTGGTGTTTGTTTCGTCATTTATGTGGGGGGAGGCCCAGAAGATTTAAAAAATGTAATGAACAATATGTGGAGTCTTTTCGGAAAATGGAAAGGGCTGATTATCTCACTGTTCACCAGCTTGTTAGTGGTAATCGCTGTCTTCGGCCTGTGCGGATGCTGTGTGGTCCCGTGTGTACGTTCGCTGATAACAACATTCGTGCACCCAACTAAAAACGATCTAGGGGAATGTTTTCCTCTGGTCCCTATACATGAACCATTCCCCTACCCGGAATGATACCACCTTTTGAAGAAAAGTAAGCCAGATTAGTCATAGACCACGCTTAGTTTAGAGACCATATAATGGGAAGTAATGGTAATAACACTTGTATCTAGATAAGGGCTGTAGGCCCATGAGCACAGCTTTCCACAACATGCAAAAACTAGAACAATGAACAAGTTATGAAGGTATATCTGAAATGAATTAATATGGCCGAAATTTCGCTGAAAATGAATGAAGCGATATGTATAACCTCATATAACCAATGTGCTTTATAGATTCTTATACCTTAGTACTTTTGTTGTTAAAATGATGTTTGATTTTTATCAAAAGGGAGGAAATGTAATGGAAAATTATGTATTATGAATGCATGTGTTTCTCTTCCTTATGAACCATCTCCTCTCAAGAGTTGCCATGAACCCTTTAAGTGTTGTACCATCTGTAGCGAGGGCTGTTTTCGTGCAAAAGAGTTGTATGTCACTGTGAGATCTGAGAGTTTGGAGCTCATGAAAGTGTGTCCACCAGATACATGTATTTGCCCTTTTTGTACACCAGGCTACTGTCCATTTGTAAATCTGTTAAATTTTTTATTATTCACTGTTTATTTCTCCATTGTTTTGTTGTTTTGCTATGCAACCTGGCACAAGAATTTCCTTCAAGATTAATAAAGTTTTATCTTAACTTATCTTATGTCGTAGCTCTGGAGCCTGAGCAACATTTTTTGAATACGGGCAGGGGCCGCATGAATGGGCTACCTCAGGATAGTTACGAGAGGTTGGTGGTCAGTTTCCACAATTATGGGCTTTCTGTACAAATAGTTATTGAATTTTGTGCAGGCATATCGTGTCTCCGCGATGTAAAGTCTAAGTGTTTTATTGTCACATGTATATCATAACACAGGGCCATTCTGAACAGTGAAATTCTTGTGACATGGTAGGCCACAGTACGCAAAAAAGTTAAAATGGCAAGAAGATAATTTTATATATATGCTGTGGCACACTCCCTATATTGGGGTGGAGTGTGACCACGACTGAATATAATACAATCCACACCAGAATATAAGGCAAACCGGGTTTATTTAACATACAGGGGAAGGGGAAGTGCAGGGTACTTATAGGTGTGGGTCCTTTAGTCCGTGCGGGTAGTCGTGGTCCGTTAGCAGGGGTCGGTACACGGAGACGGGTCCTCAGGTAGAGCAGGGTTCGGCGATGGGTCGGGTAGTCAGCCAGGCGGGGTTCATTCACGGGGCGGGTTCTCAGGCGGTCAAGGGGTTTCAGCACACGACAGGGTTTCTCCGACAATCCAAAGTCTCGGGCACACAGCCACTTTGGTATTTCTTCAACTCACGTCGTCTGCAATCCTCTTCTCTCCCACGTCCGCTACTTCCTTCCCCAGCTCCACCGCCACCACTTCCAACGCCACCACTTCCAACGCCACCACTTCCAACGCCACCACTCCAACGCCAACGACTTCCAGCTCTCCTCTCATCTCTCTCTCCTCGACTCTCTACACCACCCCAGGTCCTCTCCCATTTAATTGGCCACAGCCAGGCCTTTGATTGGCTTGCCGCCGAGTTCCCTCAACGAGGCGGCAGCCACCTTCCCATGAGGCTGATTGCCTCTCTACACTTCCTGGTTCCTTGCTCCCTCTGGGGGCCGACTGGGGAACTGCGGTTCCCCCGACCACCACTCCACACTCCCTAGTCGGCCCTCAGTGGCCGTCTGCCACATACCCTCCCCCTCAGCTCCGACCAAGGAGGGAGGGGCGGCCCACTCCTCCAATGGCCCGCTCTGGGGTGCCTCCACTTCGGGAGTAGTCCCGCTGCGGCCGTCGCCCCCCGGGTCGTCGTCCGCCGCTGCCGCGCGCCCCCCCGGGTCGTCGTCCGCCGCCGCGCGCCGCCGCCCGGGTCGTCGTCCGCTCCGCCGCCGCCGCCGCCGGTCGTCCGTCGTCTGCCGCTGCGCCGACGCCTCCCGGATCGTCTGCCGCTGCGCCGACGCCTCCCGGATCGTCTGCCGCCGCCGCCCGGGTCGTCTGCCGCTGCGCCGCGCCGCCCGGGTCGTCGTCCGCCGCCGCGCCGACGCCGCCCCGGGGTCGTCTCCGCCGCCGCCGCCGCCCGGGTCGTCTGCCGCCGCCGCCGCGCCGACGCCGCCCGGGTCGTCTCGCCGCTGCCGCGCCGACGCCGCCCGGGTCGTCGTCGCGCCGCGCCGCCCGGGTCGTCGTCCGCCGCCGCCGCGCCGACGCCTCCCGGGTCGTCTGCCGCCCCCGCTGCGCCGACGCCTCCCGGGTCGTCTCCGCCGCCGCGCCGACGCCTCCCGGGTCGTCGTCGCCGCCGCCGCGCCGACGCCTCCCGGGTCGTCGTCCGCCGCCGCCGCGCCGGTCGTCCGCCGCCGCCGCCGCCGCCCGGGTCGTCGTCCGCTCCTGCTGCGCCGCCACCCGGGTCGTCGTCCGCTCCTGCTGCGCCGACGCCACCCGGATCGTCTGCTGCTGCTGCGCTGCCACCGCCGCCCGGATCGTCTGCTTCTGCGCCGATCCCCGGTCCGTCTGCTGCGCCGACGCCGCCCGGGTCGTCTGCTGCTGCAACGCCTTCCGGATCCTCCTCTGCTGCGCCGACGCCTCCCAGGTCGTCTGCCGCTGCGCCGACGCCTCCCGGATCGTCTGCCGCTGCGCCGACGCCTCCCGGATCGTCTGCCGCTGCGCCGACGCCTCCCGGATCGTCTGCCGCTGCGCCGACGCCTCCCGGGTCGGAGCCCTTTGGCCTCCTTCCGGGCCTGCTCCTCCTGCTGGGCTGCAGTTGCCAGCTGGGCCTTCAGCTGGTCTTGGAGCCCTTTGGCCTCCTTCCGGGCCTGCTCCTCCTGCTGGGTTGCAGCCTTCAGCTGGGCCTTCAGCTGGTCTTGGAGCCCTTTGGCCTCCTTCCGGGCCTGCTCCTCCTGCTGGGCTGAGGCCTTCAGCTGCCCCGACAGGAAGTCCCTTTCGGTGCACAACTCCTGCACCTTCTTCTGGCTCTCCTGCAGCTGCATGCTCTCCTTTTCAAGCCGCAGGTCCACCAGCACCTGGTATCCCCTCTGGGTTTTAGCCTGCTTGGCCTCCAGGTCCTGGTATCCCCTCTGGGTTTTAGCCTGCATGGCCCACCACTCCTTCACCATGGCTTCCATCTGGCCCATCTTCTCCTTCTCGACCTGGAGCTCATGGCGTAGCTGCCGTACCAGCTCCCTGGTCAGAGTCGTCCTCCTCCTGGAGGGAGATGGCCTTCTCCTTGGACTTGTGGGCCCGTCCCGGCAGGCAGCCCCAGCCCCTCTGCTTTTTGGCAGCTTTCTTCTTCTGCCCGGCTGGTTTTTCACAGGGGGTATCGTCCGTCCAGGTCCCCATACCTGCCATTTTATCTCAGGAGCGCCTCTATGTCGCATGGTGGGGGGTTGATTTATTAATTTCAGTCCTGTCTTCAGTTCCTCTGGCCCGCATTCTCCACCATATGTTGGCACAATCCCTATATTGGGGGTGGAGTGTGACCACGACTGAATATAATACAAATCCACTGTCCACACCAGAATATAAGGCAAACTGGGTTTATTTTAACATACAGGGGAAGGGGAAGTGCAGGGTACTTATAGGTGTGGGTCCTTTAGTCCGTGCGGGTAGTCGTGGTCCGTTAGCAGGGGTCGGTACACGGAGACGGGTCCTCAGGTAGAGCAGGGTTCGGCGATGGGTCGGGTTAGTCAGCCAGGCCGGGTTCATTCACGGGGCGGGTCTCAGGCGGTCCAAGCACACGACAGGGTTCTCCGACAATCCAAGTCCGGGCACACAGCCACTTTGGTATTTCTTCAACTCACGTCGTCTGCAATCCTCTTCCTCTTCCTCTTCCTCTTCCTCTCCCACGTCCGCTACTTCCTTCGCTCCAGCTTCCAACGCTTCTCTCTCTCTCTCTCTCTCTCTCTCTCTCTCTCTCTCTCTCTCCTCTCTTCTCTCTACTCCTCTCTCTCTCTACTCTACTCTCTCTCTCTCTCTCCAGCTCTCTCAACTCTCACGCTCTCAGCTCTCTCTCTCTCTCTCTCCTCGACTCAGGTCCTCTCCCATTTATTGGCCACAGCCAGGCCTTTGATTGGCTGCCGCCGAGTTCCCTCAACGAGGCGCAGCCACTTCCCATGAGGCTGATTGCCCTCTCTACACTCCTGGTTTCCTTGGCTCCCTCTGGGGGCCGACTGGGGAACTGCGGTTCCCCCGACCATTGTCCACACTCCCTAGTCGGCCCCTCAGTGGCCGTCTGCCACAATGCATTGAAAAAAGAAATGCCAAAAAGTGTTTTTTGCATCCAGGACAAAGAAAAACTGCTGCCCCCAGACATCTGTGCTGCGACCTCCTCAACACTGCACGTGGGGTGATGGGGCCTCTTCAATGCAGTGTCTTTTGGATTGACTGATTTCTTACTTGCCCTTCTTATGTGCTGCCACCATGGAAGACAACCAGTCTGGTTATGACACCTATGCTTTGCATGCAGCTTAACTCTTTCTTGCATCGCAACAGGGATACGATGGGCTGGCCAGACCATAGGCTGTATGTTCGGATCCAGCGTCATGGAGTATTTGATCGTTTGGATGTCAATGTAATGTCAGTGACATTACATTGCATTTTGCTCCTGTGTTGACTTTCATTTCAGTGGGCTTACCATTTATGTGTACTGTGACAAATAATTGTTTCATTCTCATTGGCTTTAGAATTGACCCAGTCAACACAATTGTCAACTTCAACAACATCCACATAAAACGTTCCATCTTTGCATGTTGTGAGCTGATCCACTGTCACTTCATGCACAGACTATCTGAAAGTCTCTCTGTTCCAATTACTTTGGCTTCGTGGTTCGGACCTGCAACAATTTTTGTAGTGATATAGTTTTTTGCAGTTATGGCATTGTTGCCCGAATGCTGGACACTTTTCCCGATTAGCTGCATGACTACTTCTGCAATTACTGCAGTTTGTGGTGGTCTGATGCTATCTGTTTGGAGTTGGCCTTACTGCATCAACACTGGTGGTTTGTGTTGTTAGCGTCTTGCTACTTTTCTCATGAATGTGACAGATTGAAATTGCTTTGGCAAGCTCACTAACTCTCAACAAGGTTTTCTTAAAGAGTCACTGATCTATATGTAATGCCACACAAATCCGGTCGCAGATAAGCTCGGCAGTCGATCTCCGAAATGGCAACTTTTAGCTTTGATCCGGAAATCACTGATGAATGACTCAATACTTTAATAATTTCTCATTGAAGCTTTTGTCTTTCCTTCGTTCTATTGCTTTGGGGATTGCAGATTTGCGAAACTTCAATGTTGAGGAGAATGTATGCCCTTGTCCTCGCAGGCTTGTCGAAACGTACTGCGGTGATAGAAATATTTATACTCCCGCTCAAAATGTTGGCAATTGTTGGGCACATTTTCGTCAAAAACAACAGGGTCGGGTCTGCGAAATCCCCATCCGCCACGATACCCAAAAACGTGTTGCCAATTAGCTAGCAGTGTTTACATTTACATTTACATTTAGGGCATTTGGCAGATGCTTTTATCCAAAGCGACTTACAAAGAGTACATTTGTTGAAGGAGAGGCAGCAATATATCACTGTGGTACCTGAAGATAAGAATAGAGCTGTTTGCGAGCATTCATATTTCCGAGACGAATAGAACGAGTTTCATAATTGCCAAGTTGCCTGCATAAGTAGCTGGGCAGGCGTGCAATTCTAAGCATGCGACAACATCTGAGAACGAACAACAATGCTAAGTGCCATTAATAAGTGTTAAGACATATAAACACGCCGGTTACTGCTGGGGGGGGGTTATGTAGAGTCCAGGTGAACTCTGAACAGGTGGGTCTTGAGTCTCTTGTTAAGGAGGGGGGTTATGTAGAGTCCAGGTGAACTCTGAACAGGTGGGTCTTGAGTCTCTTGCGGAAGCTGGCGAGCGACTCGGCCGTCCTGACATGAGCCGGGAGCTCATTCCACCACTGCAGAGCCAGAACCGTGAAGAGTTGGGACTTGGAAGAGCGATGTTTGGCTGTTTTAGTGAAGGCGGTACCAGTCGTTTGGCAGAAGTTGCCGAGCGGAGTGCTCGGGCTGGGGCGTAGGGTCGGACACATTTTTTGGAGGTAGGTAGGGGCGGTTCCGTTGACAGCCATGAAAGTCAGTACCAGTGTCTTGAATCGAATGCGAGCGATTACCGGGAGCCAGTGGAGGTTGCGGAAGAGGGGGGTTACATGGGAGAATTTAGGTAGGTTGAACACGAGGCGTGCTGCTGCGTTCTGGATGCGTTGTAAGGGCTTGATTGTTGAGGCGGGGAGTCCAGCCAGGAGAGAGTTGCAGGAGTCGAGACGAGTGATAACGAGCGCTTGGACCAGGATGTGCGCTGCTTCACGTGTGAGGAAGGGCCGGATCTTGCGGATGTTGTAGAGAGCAATTCTACAAGATCGGGCCACAGAGGTAATGTTGGCGTTGCAGGACAGCCGGTCATCCAGTACCACGCCAGGTTCCTTGCCGTGGGTGCAGGGGAGACTTCGATGTCCTCGATGGTGACAAGTAGGTCCATCTGAGGGCAGTCTTTACCCGGTATGAAGAGAAGCTCAGTCTTGTCGAGGTTGAGCTTCAGGTGGTTGGCGGTCGTCCATCTGCTGATGTCGGCCAGGCATTTTGAGATGCGTGTTGCGATGTGGGGTGTCTGAGGGGGGGAAGGAGAGAAACAGTTGGGTGTCATCAGCATAGCAGTGGTAGGAGAAGCCGTGGGATGTGATTACAGAGCCGAGAGATCTAATGTATAAAGAAAACAGAAGGGGTCCCAGTACTGAGCCTTGGGGTACTCCGGTGTCAAGGGTGCAGGGTCTGGACAGGGAGCCATTCCATGTGACCTGATAAGTGCGATCTGTCAGGTAGGAAGTGAACCAGGATAACGCAGTTCCAGTGATGCCAAGCTCTGCCAGGGTGGAGAGGAGAATCTGGTGGTTCACTGTGTCGAAAAGCGGCGGGACAGGTCAAGGAGGATGAGCACGGATGAGAGGGAAGAGCTTCTGGCGTCGCGAAGGGGACTCTGATACTGCAAGCAGGGCCGTCTCCGTGGAGTGCGCCGCTTTGAAGCCTGACTGATGAGGGTCGACCAGGTTGTTCTCGGAGAGATAGGATGATAGTTGGGTGGAGACAGCACGTTCTATGGTTTTGGAGAGGAATGATAGGAGAGACACAGGTCTGTAGTGTCGGACGTCGGTGGTGTCCAGGGTGGGTTTCTTAAGGAGTGGCTTGATTCTGGCGGTCTTGAAGGCAGTCGGAAACAGGCCTGAAGTGATGGAGGTGTTAGTTAGGGTGGTGAGGAAGGGAAGGATGTCGCCCGAGATGTCTTGGAGAAGAGAGGATGGGACTGGGTCAAGGTGGTGGCATTGTTGGATGTCACAAGACTGTTGACTTCTTCAGAGGAGAGGGGGTTAAAGCAGGTAAGGCTGGTAGGGGTGGGTGAAGGGGGAGTGAGGGAAGAAGCAGGGGTGAAAGAGGAGGTAATGTCCTTCACCTTCTTTGTAAAGTGTCTGATGAAAAAAAAAAACTATCCTTACTCACAGGCGTGAGTCAAGCATCACACTGACTTGAACATAACCAGTTTTAATCAGTATTGAAACATATCCACGGTGTTTTGTATCTTGCTGGTTAACAGGGGTAAGGGGTGTACACGTTTCCTTTGTTGTGATGGTCTATTCTGGGCTCCCGTGCAGTTAGAGAATTGAATTGTGTGAATGCACATCTTCACAGGTTTTCTATGGTAACTATTGTCTTTGCCCCAAAGACATAGAAGTGGCTGTGGTGTCCTTCTTGTACAACTACTGTATACTGTTCTCCACATTTCAGTTGTTTGTTTTTTAAAGTACTGCAATAAAGGACCAACATAGTGGTTAATTATTTTTTTTAACGGTTCAAATGTTAACAAAACAAATCTACAAATATAACTCGCACAGCTCAGCACATAAAAAAGACAAGTATGTGTGGAGGAATCTTTATTATAGACATATATATATATATATATTACATGTGATCAGTCAACGAGAAGCATTGTGACTTAACACCTAACATAACATAAATAACAGTTAAGTTTGAAGTCCAGTGCAAATCAAATAAACAATACAGAAATGTTAAATGTGTGACCTACGTTTGTAAGAGACTTGTTTCTTCTCAACAGGGATGAGCAAGAGCCAAAGCGGCAATAATAATATCAGTTTATACCATGCAGAGCCTTTCTCGTAAGGTGTGTTTGATGTTGCTCATTCGTGAACTGAAAATCAGCTTGTTCTCTAGCCGAAATGTCCACAGCTATGATAATGCTACACACGACTCAAGTCATGAATTCCATGTCTAGAGCAGATAATAAAATGATTTCTGCCTTTTTGTTAATACATTTGCAATGAAGCACTCAACCACGCCAACGTTATTCTTTTTTCCTCAAAATAATGTTGAATCCCATATCAGCTTTGAGAATCACATAGCTTAAAAACAACAGCATGCTACTATTCTATCTATAATAGAAGAACAAAATTGCACAACATGAAACAATACCACAACAAAGAGGAAGTATTACAATTGGTAACACCTAGATTTACCAATACACCAGGCTACCGAGAAAATCACAAAAGACACATTTTAGCAATACAGAACAGGCTCTGGGCTGTGTTTGGAAAAAAAACTAAACACTTTTGCAGGTAAAAAAAAAAAAATCTGCAAGATTCAAATACCTTTCTTCAGGTTTTGGGACTAAACTAAAAGCAAACCTTCAAGAACCCTGTGTTATCCCTGAACACAGCTCAGCCTGTTCATAGCAAAGGGTGAGAGGACTTTAGTCAACACCAAGAAGCCATACAATTAGATAGGCCTGAAGAAATCAAACATCTATTTGAGACTTTACACTAATACTAATACTAACTCATCTGCTTGGTACATTGTGAAGCTACTCTGACGTTCAGACCACAGATCAAGCCATTTGAAAACCTTCAACAAGCAAGAGGTTTTTTTTTTTTTTTTTTTTACTTTAAATTGTTTTAAAACCCTCAAAAAAACTAAACCTACTTTGTTCACTTCCCATTTCCTAAGTAAAACCCATGAAACGTGGTCTAGTGTAAATCTGCCTGTTCACGTCACACTTCCAAAACAAAACACATGACAAATGCGAAGCAGGTGGGGGCGTGGCTTCCGGAGGAGCGGCCGCGGGCTTCTCAGTCGAAGTCCCTGTTGACCAGGACCAGCGGAGCCACCAGTGTCCAGACGTAGAGCGCCATGCAGATCCAGCTAGAGCAGATCTTGACCCACACGGCGGGCCACCTGCTGGTCATGGTCTGGTAGTCGGACTCCGGGCTGCATAACCAACAGGGACGGGAGAAAGCATCGTTCACGTAACAGGACAAGCTTTAGATAAGAGCTGTGTGTTCAGGTTCAGATGTCTTGATGGATACCGGAGGAAACTTTTGCTGCTACATTTGCTCAACTCAACATAATAGAAGAGATTGTGACAAGAGAATATATTCAAGTAAAAAAACAGCAAAAGGTTTGCTATGGCAATGCAAAGACACAAAAATGTGCAGCTGTGTATGTAAAGCAAAGTTATGTCAATACATCAAATGTGCATATAGGACATACGTTATAGGGCTGTGCGATATGGCCAAAATCTTCTATCCTGATAGAGCTCTTTTAATATTTCAACGATATGTATCACAATATAATTCTAATTAAAAATCACATGGTAAAGCCTAATTCTGTATACTCCTCTGTGATATAAATACTAGGGCTGGGACTTTAACGCGTTAATTTCAATTAATTAATTACAGAAAAAATAACGCGTGAAAACTAATTAACGCATTTTAATCGCACTTTATTTTTGCACTCCAAACACCACGGAACGTTTCTCAGTGGACGAATTCCAGGCATACCGATCATAGCGACGCACAACGTGCATTGAGTGACGTCAGACAACAAAGCCCCACTAGAGCGTTGTAGGCTCAAACATGGACGCACCAGAAGAGACCGTGTTTGACCGTTATTTATTTATTTATTTGTTTGTTTGTTTGTTACCATTTTACATGGTAGAAATGGCACTTTATGTTAAACTGTTGGTCTGTTTATTATTTTGACCAAGGATATTTGTGTGGGTAGGGGAGGGTGGGGAGGGTTAGTGTAACATTAGGTTAGGTACATTGTGTTTGAAATTATTCCTAAAATTGCTGCACTGATCTGTTGGTCTGTGTAGCTAAAATAAACAGGATTTTGCTGCTTAAACGTATGTATATGTCTATTCATTGATTCACTCGTATACCAAAATCCATTTGAATTGAAAAATGTTGCTTCTCGTGTCAAATATTGATATGCGATTAAAATGCAATTAATTTCGATTAATTAATTACAAAGCCCCTAATTAATTAGATAAATGTTTTAATCGAGTCCCACCACCATACTTAACAAATGAAAAGTACCAAGTATTTTTTTATTTTATTAAGAACTTTAGTGCAAATAATAGAACAGCTAGAACAGTTTCAGTTCAGGAAATGGCATCACTTATAATGAATGTAATGCTGCCGTTAAAACCAGGAAAAGGCGGCACTTATGCCATACCACAATATTAGGATATCCAATATCTAAGACGATATGTAGTCACAATATAGAATTTTTTTAATATATGTTGCCCAGGCCCCTATATGCATGTACATACACATACTGTAGCTACACTCATAGCCATGACTCATAACTGCTGAGCATCATTCGAGGAGCGGTAAGAGACCAGGCCTCACCTGTACCAGTTGGTGAGGGTCATCATGATGTAGAGTGACGCCAGGAACAACATGAAGTGGAAGAAGGAATAGGAGTAGGTGACGCCGTCCTTCTCGTTGTCGGTGGCGCGGGACTGGCCGTCGCCGCCGGCCTCCTGGAAGCTGTCAGGGTGGGGCCCATCCTCCATCAGGGCAGACTCATCGCTGGCCAGCGTCAGCTTGTTCACCTGGGAGTTGGAGGAGTTGCGGATGCTGGCACAGGGATAAAGGGGAGGAGTAGACTTCACTTCTTCAGTCATTTAGCAGACACTTTTCTTCAAAGCGACTGACTTGATACACGATAAACTATATATACTGTACGTTAATATACTGATACTACTTTCTATTTGTTGCGTTTGTGCTTTCGTCAGCATCAGATTCATTTCAGCCCCTTTCTATGAGACTAATGCTATAAGAGGTTCACTTTTGGCAGAAGCTAAGAGTGTCCAGCTATAGTTTGGGTCTACAGGAACTACATTAGATCAGTGGAAAAACATGTTTTAAGTCACAGTGTGTTGACAACTTTACATGTGTGCTCATTGGACCTTAAAAGTAAAATTGGTAGCCATTGTATAGCAATCATGTGCCTTGTCAAGTATACATACATTTTGGAGAATGAGACATTGTCCAGCCTTGATCTCCCATTTGGAGAGTCTGGCAGTACCCGCTATCATATTAAACCACTTGAACTGCAAATCTACTGGTCACTGTAACTTTTGGAGTCTTCAACCTCACCCAAACTGAGCAGATGTATCAACTTGCCGTGAAGTGCTTTAAATACACATCATCTAGGAACAGGTAGGGGGTTAGGTATTTTGCTCAAAGATGCCTTACAGTTACAGGCTACAGACACAGGGGAATCAAACCCAGAACCTTTTGATTAGGAGTCCCTCGACTATCCTGTCCCGAAGAGACTAAGAGTGGACTTGACAGCAGCACACAACAACAGGTACGGTGCTATAGGGAAGCTGTCAGAGCCATCGTTGGAGAGTCATGTGTTCTATTGGCAGGGACAGGGAAGGGAAGTGCTCCGTTTGGAGTGGACTGCCTCCGCGTGAGACAGCTCGCTCTTTACAACTCGGAAATCTTACTCAGCTTTTATATGTTCAAAAGAAACCTACTTTCAAAACAAATTACAGTGTAGAATTGACCTACAACATCTCTATTAGCTAAATCAACACGCTGTCAGCACTAGCCAACCCTTGCTGCCAATAGGTATTAGGGTAGAGGTTGCTTGTATGTTCCCTGTCCACCATGCTCCATCTAACCATCATGTTGTCTCCAATTTTTAGGGTGTTGCTGTGATCATGACTGGATACCTGGAGCCACTTTGGTCTTTCTTCAACTCACGTCGTCTGCAATCCTCTTCCTCGTCCTCTACTTCCTTCCGCTCCAGCTTCCAACGCCACCACTTCCAACGCCACCACTTCCAGCTCCCCTCTCTCTCTCCTCGACTCTCTACACCACCCAGGTCCTCTCCCATTTATTGGCCACAGCCAGGCCTTTGATTGGCTGCCGCCGAGTTCCCTCAACGAGGCGCAGCCACTTCCCATGAGGCTGATTGCCTCTCTACACTTCCTGGTTTCCTTGGCTCCCTCTGGGGGCCGACTGGGGAACTGCGGTTCCCCCGACCATTGTCCACACTCCCTAGTCGGCCCCTCAGTGGCCGTCTGCCACAATGCATTGAAAAAAGAAATGCCAAAAAGTGTTTTTTGCATCCAGGACAAAGAAAACTGCTGCCCCAGACATCTGTGCTGCGACCTCCTCAACACTGCACGTGGGGTGATGGGGCCTCTTCAATGCAGTGTCTTTTGGATTGACTGATTTCTTACTTGCCCTTCTTATGTGCTGCCACCATGGAAGACAACCAGTCTGGTTATGACACCTATGCTTTGCATGCAGCTTAACTCTTTCTTGCATCGCAACAGGGATACGATGGGCTGGCCAGACCATAGGCTGTATGTTCGGATCCAGCGTCATGGAGTATTTGATCGTTTGGATGTCAATGTAATGTCAGTGACATTACATTGCATTTTGCTCCTGTGTTGACTTTCATTTCAGTGGGCTTACCATTTATGTGTACTGTGACAAATAATTGTTTCATTCTCATTGGCTTTAGAATTGACCCAGTCAACACAATTGTCAACTTCAACAACATCCACATAAAACGTTCCATCTTTGCATGTTGTGAGCTGATCCACTGTCACTTCATGCACAGACTATCTGAAAGTCTCTCTGTTCCAATTACTTTGGCTTCGTGGTTCGGACCTGCAACAATTTTTGTAGTGATATAGTTTTTTGCAGTTATGGCATTGTTGCCCGAATGCTGGACACTTTTCCCGATTAGCTGCATGACTACTTCTGCAATTACTGCAGTTTGTGGTGGTCTGATGCTATCTGTTTGGAGTTGGCCTTACTGCATCAACACTGGTGGTTTGTGTTGTTAGCGTCTTGCTACTTTTCTCATGAATGTGACAGATTGAAATTGCTTTGGCAAGCTCACTAACTCTCAACAGAGGTTTTCTTAAAGAGTCACTGATCTATTATGTAATGCCACACACAATCCGGTCGCAGATAAGCTCGGCAGTCAGATCTCCGAAATGGCAACTTTTAGCTTTGATCCGGAAATCACTGATGAATGACTCAATACTTTAATAATTTCTCATTGAAGCTTTTGTCTTTCCTTCGTTCTATTGCTTTGGGGATTGCAGATTTTGCGAAACTTCAATGTTGAGGAGAATGTATGCCCTTGGCCTCGCAGGCTTGTCGAAACGTACTGCGGTGATAGAAATATTTATACTCCCGCTCAAAATGTTGGCAATTGTTGGGCACATTTTCGTCAAAAACAACAGGGTCGGGTCTGCGAAATCCCCATCCGCCACGATACCCAAAAACGTGTTGCCAATTAGCTAGCAGTGTTTACATTTACATTTACATTTAGGGCATTTGGCAGATGCTTTTATCCAAAGCGACTTACAAAGAGTACATTTGTTGAAGGAGAGGCAGCAATATATCACTGTGGTACCTGAAGATAAGAATAGAGCTGTTTGCGAGCATTCATATTTCCGAGACGGAATAGAACGAGTTTCATAATTGGCCAAGTTGCCTGGCATAAGTAGCTGGGTCAGGCGGCAATTCTAGAGCATGCCGACAAAATCTGAGAACGAACAACAATGCTTAAGTGCCATTTAATAAGTGTAAGACAGTATAAACACGCAGGTTAGTGGCTGGGGGGGGTTATGTAGAGTCCAGGTTGAACTCTGAACAGGTGTGTGGGGTCTTGAGTCTCTTGTTAAGGAGTGGGGGTTATGTAGAGTCCAGGTGAACTGACTGAAAGGTGAGGTGCTGTGACGTCTCTTGCGGAAGCTGGCGGAGCGACTCGGGCTGTCCTGACGTGAGCCGGGAGCTCATTCCACCACTTGCAGGAGCCAGAACCGTGAAGAGTTGGGACTTGGAAGAGCGATGTTTGGCTTGTTTTTAGTGAAGGCGGTACAGTCGTTGGCAGAAGTTGCGAGCGGAGTGCTCGGGCTGGGGCGTAGGGTCGGACAATGTTTTGGAGGTAGGTAGGGGCGGTTCCTTGACAGCCATGAAAGTCAGTACCAGTGTCTTGAATCGAATGCGAGCGATTACCGGGAGCCAGTGGAGGTTGCGGAAGAGGGGGGTTACATGGGAGAATTTAGGTAGGTTGAACACGAGGCGTGCTGCTGCGTTCTGGATGCGTTGTAAGGGCTTGATTGTTGAGGCGGGGAGTCAGCCAGGAGAGAGTTGCAGTAGTCGAGACGAGTGATAACGAGCGCTTGGACCAGGATCTGCGCTGCTTCACGTGTGAGGAAGGGCCGGATCTTGCGGATGTTGTAGAGAGGCAATTCTACAAGATCGGGCCACAGAGGTAATGTTGGCGTTGCAGGACAGCTGGTCATCCAGTACCACGCCAAGGTTCCTTGCCTGTCGGGGTTGTCAGGGGAGACTCGGATGTCCTCCTGATGGTGACAGAGTAGGGTCCATTCTGAGGGCAGGTCTTTACCCGGTATGAAGAGAAGCTCAGTCTTGTCGAGGGTTGAGCTTCAGGTGGTTGGCGGTCGTCCATCTGCTGATGTCGGCCCAGGCATTTGAGATGCGTGTTGCGATGTGGGTGTCTGAGGGGGGAAGGAGAGAAACAGTTGGGTGTCATCAGCATAGCAGTGGTAGGAGAAGCCGTGGGATGTGATTACAGAAGCCGAGAGATCTAATGTATAAAGAAAACAGAAGGGGTCCCGAGTACTGAGCCTTGGGGTACTCCGGTGTCAAGGGTGCAGGGTCTGGACAGGGAGCCATTCCATGTGACCTGATAAGTGCGATCTGTCAGGTAGGAAGTGAACCAGGATAACGCAGTTCCAGTGATGCCAAGCTCTGCCAGGGTGGAGAGGAGAATCTGGTGGTTCACTGTGTCGAAAGCGGGGGACAGGTCAAGGAGGATGAGGCACTGAATGAGAGGAAGAGCTTTCTGGCGTCGCGAAGGACTCTGATACTGCAAGCAGCGGCCGTCTCCGTGGAGTGCGCCGCTTTGAAGCCTGACTGATGAGGGTCGACCAGGTTGCTTCTCGGAGAGATAGGATGATAGTTGGGTGGAGACAGCACGTTCTATGGTTTGGAGAGGAATGATAGGAGAGACACAGGTCTGTAGTGTCGGACCGTCGGTGGTGTCCAGGGTGGGTTTCTTAAGGAGTGGCTTTGATTCTGCGCGGTCTTGAAGGCAGTCGGAAACAGGCCTGAAGTGATGGAGGTGTTAGTTAGGGTGGTGAGGGAAGGGAAGGATGTCGCCCGACGATGTCTTGGAGAAGAGAGGATGGGACTGGGTCAAGGTGGTGGCATTGTTGGATGTCACAAGACTGTTGACTTCTTCAGAGGAGAGGGGGTTAAAGCAGGTAAGGCTGGTAGGGGGTGGGTGAAGGGGGAGTGAGGGAAGAAGCAGGGGTGAAAGAGGAGGTAATGTCCTTCACCTTCTTTGTAAAGTGTCTGATGAAAAAAAAAAACTATCCTTACTCACAGGCGTGAGTCAAGCATCACACTGACTTGAACATAACCAGTTTTAATCAGTATTGAAACATATCCACGGTGTTTTGTATCTTGCTGGTTAACAGGGGTAAGGGGTGTACACGTTTCCTTTGTTGTGATGGTCTATTCTGGGCTCCCGTGCAGTTAGAGAATTGAATTGTGTGAATGCACATCTTCACAGGTTTTCTATGGTAACTATTGTCTTTGCCCCAAAGACATAGAAGTGGCTGTGGTGTCCTTCTTGTACAACTACTGTATACTGTTCTCCACATTTCAGTTGTTTGTTTTTTAAAGTACTGCAATAAAGGACCAACATAGTGGTTAATTATTTTTTTTAACGGTTCAAATGTTAACAAAACAAATCTACAAATATAACTCGCACAGCTCAGCACATAAAAAAGACAAGTATGTGTGGAGGAATCTTTATTATAGACATATATATATATATATATTACATGTGATCAGTCAACGAGAAGCATTGTGACTTAACACCTAACATAACATAAATAACAGTTAAGTTTGAAGTCCAGTGCAAATCAAATAAACAATACAGAAATGTTAAATGTGTGACCTACGTTTGTAAGAGACTTGTTCTTCTCAACAGGATGAGCAAGAGCCAAAGCGGCAATAATAATATCAGTTTATACCATGCAGAGCTTTCTCGTAAGGTGTGTTGATGTTGCTCATTCGTGAACTGAAATCAGCTTGTTCTCTAGCCGAAATGTCCACAGCTATGATATGCTACACACGACTTCAAGTCATGAATTCCATGTCTAGAGCAGATAATAAAATGATTTCTGCCTTTTTGTTAATACATTTGCAATGAAGCACTCAACCACGCCAACGTTATTCTTTTTTCCTCAAAATAATGTTGAATCCCATATCAGCTTTGAGAATCACATAGCTTAAAAACAACAGCATGCTACTATTCTATCTATAATAGAAGAACAAAATTGCACAACATGAAACAATACCACAACAAAGAGGGAAGTATTTACAATGGTAACAACCTAGTTTACCAATACACCAGGCTACCGAGAAATCACAAAGACACATTTTAGCAATACAGAACAGGCTCTGGGCTGTGTTTGGAAAAAAAACTAAACACTTTTGCAGGTAAAAAAAAAAAAATCTGCAAGATTCAAATACCTTTCTTCAGGTTTTGGGACTAAACTAAAAGCAAACCTTCAAGAACCCTGTGTTATCCCTGAACACAGCTCAGCCTGTTCATAGCAAAGGGTGAGAGGACTTTAGTCAACACCAAGAAGCCATACAATTAGATAGGCCTGAAGAAATCAAACATCTATTTGAGACTTTACACTAATACTAATACTAACTCATCTGCTTGGTACATTGTGAAGCTACTCTGACGTTCAGACCACAGATCAAGCCATTTGAAAACCTTCAACAAGCAAGAGTTTTTTTTTTTTTTTTTTTACTTTAAATTGTTTTAAAACCCTCAAAAAAACTAAACCTACTTTGTTCACTTCCCATTTCCTAAGTAAAACCCATGAAACGTGGTCTAGTGTAAATCTGCCTGTTCACGTCACACTTCCAAAACAAAACACATGACAAATGCGAAGCAGGTGGGGGCGTGGCTTCCGGAGGAGCGGCCGCGGGCTTCTCAGTCGAAGTCCCTGTTGACCAGGACCAGCGGAGCCACCAGTGTCCAGACGTAGAGCGCCATGCAGATCCAGCTAGAGCAGATCTTGACCCACACGGCGGGCCACCTGCTGGTCATGGTCTGGTAGTCGGACTCCGGGCTGCATAACCAACAGGGACGGGAGAAAGCATCGTTCACGTAACAGGACAAGCTTTAGATAAGAGCTGTGTGTTCAGGTTCAGATGTCTTGATGGATACCGGAGGAAACTTTTGCTGCTACATTTGCTCAACTCAACATAATAGAAGAGATTGTGACAAGAGAATATATTCAAGTAAAAAAACAGCAAAAGGTTTGCTATGGCAATGCAAAGACACAAAAATGTGCAGCTGTGTATGTAAAGCAAAGTTATGTCAATACATCAAATGTGCATATAGGACATACGTTATAGGGCTGTGCGATATGGCCAAAATCTTCTATCCTGATAGAGCTCTTTTAATATTTCAACGATATGTATCACAATATAATTCTAATTAAAAATCACATGGTAAAGCCTAATTCTGTATACTCCTCTGTGATATAAATACTAGGGCTGGGACTTTAACGCGTTAATTTCAATTAATTAATTACAGAAAAAATAACGCGTGAAAACTAATTAACGCATTTTTAATCGCACATTATTTTTGCACTCCAAACACCACGGAACGTTTCTCAGTGGACAAATTCCAGACATACCGATCATAGCGATGCACAACGTGCATTGAGTGACGTCAGACAACAAAGCCCCACTAGAGCGTTGTAGGCTCAAACATGGACGCACCAGAAGAGACCGTGTTTGACCGTTATTTATTTATTTGTTTGTTTGTTTGTTACCATTTTACATGGTAGAAATGGCACCTTATGTTAAACTGTTTGTTTAACACTGTCTGTTTATTATTTTGACCAAGGATATTTGTGTGGGTAGGGGAGGGTGGGGAGGGTTAGTGTAACATTAGGTGAGGTACATTGTGTTTGAAATTATTCCTAAAATTGCTGCACTGATCTGTTGGTCTGTGTAGCTAAAATAAACAGGATTTTGTCTATTCATTGATTCACTCGTATACCAAAATCCATTTGAATTGAAAAATGTTGCTTCTCGTGTCAAATATTGATATGCGATTAAAATGCAATTAATTTCGATTAATTAATTACAAAGCCCCTAATTAATTAGATAAATGTTTTAATCGAGTCCCACCACCATACTTAACAAATGAAAAGTACCAAGTATTTTTTTATTTTATTAAGAACTTTAGTGCAAATAATAGAACAGCTAGAACAGTTTCAGTTCAGGAAATGGCATCACTTATAATGAATGTAATGCTGCCGTTAAAACCAGGAAAAGGCGGCACTTATGCCATACCACAATATTAGGATATCCAATATCTAAGACGATATGTAGTCACAATATAGAATTTTTTTAATATATGTTGCCCAGGCCCCTATATGCATGTACATACACATACTGTAGCTACACTCATAGCCATGACTCATAACTGCTGAGCATCATTCGAGGAGCGGTAAGAGACCAGGCCTCACCTGTACCAGTTGGTGAGGGTCATCATGATGTAGAGTGACGCCAGGAACAACATGAAGTGGAAGAAGGAATAGGAGTAGGTGACGCCGTCCTTCTCGTTGTCGGTGGCGCGGGACTGGCCGTCGCCGCCGGCCTCCTGGAAGCTGTCAGGGTGGGGCCCATCCTCCATCAGGGCAGACTCATCGCTGGCCAGCGTCAGCTTGTTCACCTGGGAGTTGGAGGAGTTGCGGATGCTGGCACAGGGATAAAGGGGAGGAGTAGACTTCACTTCTTCAGTCATTTAGCAGACACTTTTCTTCAAAGCGACTGACTTGATACACGATAAACTATATATACTGTACGTTAATATACTGATACTACTTTCTATATGTTGCGTTTGTGCTTTCGTCAGCATCAGATTCATTTCAGCCCCTTTCTATGAGACTAATGCTATAAGAGGTTCACTTTTGGCAGAAGCTAAGAGTGTCCAGCTATAGTTTGGGTCTACAGGAACTCCATTAGATCAGTGGAAAAACATGTTTTAAGTCACAGTGTGTTGACAACTTTACATGTGTGCTCATTGGACCTTAAAAGTAAAATTGGTAGCCATTGTATAGCAATCATGTGCCTTGTCAAGTATACATACATTTTGGAGAATGAGACATTGTCCAGCCTTGATCTCCCATTTGGAGAGTCTGGCAGTACCCGCTATCATATTAAACCACTTGAACTGCAAATCTACTGGTCACTGTAACTTTTGGAGTCTTCAACCTCACCCAAACTGAGCAGATGTATCAACTTGCCGTGAAGTGCTTTAAATACACATCATCTAGGAACAGGTAGGGGGTTAGGTATTTTGCTCAAAGATGCCTTACAGTTACAGGCTACAGACACAGGGGAATCAAACCCAGAACCTTTTGATTAGGAGTCCCTCGACTATCCTGTCCCGAAGAGACTAAGAGTGGACTTGACAGCAGCACACAACAACAGGTACGGTGCTATAGGGAAGCTGTCAGAGCCATCGTTGGAGAGTCATGTGTTCTATTGGCAGGGACAGGGAAGGGAAGTGCTCCGTTTGGAGTGGACTGCCTCCGCGTGAGACAGCTCGCTCTTTACAACTCGGAAATCTTACTCAGCTTTTATATGTTCAAAAGAAACCTACTTTCAAAACAAATTACAGTGTAGAATTGACCTACAACATCTCTATTAGCTAAATCAACACGCTGTCAGCACTAGCCAACCCTTGCTGCCAATAGGTATTAGGGTAGAGGTTGCTTGTATGTTCCCTGTCCACCATGCTCCATCTAACCATCATGTTGTCTCCAATTTTTAGGGTGTTGCTGTGATCATGACTGGATACCTGGCCACCCCACCTGACGGCTACCAGCTTGCCTGCCAGCCAGCACCCCATCACTCAAAAATATTAATATTCTGTTTATCATTTGTACTTTGTCACTTGTAATTGTAATGCTTTGTTACTTCTTCTCATACACTTATGACACCCATTGCACTCCGAACCATCCCTGGAAGGAGGGATCCCCCACTCTGCATTCCTTCTCCAGATTTTTTCCTTGTTAATTATGTTTCTTGGGTGTCATAATCACATGACCCATATGGCCTGTGAAGCCCTTTGAGACTGGAACTGTGATTAAGGGCTATACAAATAAAATGTATTTGACTTGACTTGGTGATATGGAAAAAAAATATGATCACGCTAAGTCTTCACAATTCGTAAATCATTTACAGTATATTATACAACTGGTTATCACAGCAAATCGATATCTTCACTTCATGACGATATTCAAAGACGATAAGCGATAATACTGAATTATTGCATCAGCCCTAGTTTTTATACATCCATACATTTACTGTACTATACTAAACCAAACCAACACAAGCAAACAGTCCTTTGCGTGGCGCACTCACCTGGAGTAGAGGACACACAAGAGGAAGAGGAGGAGTCCCACAATGCCCTGGGCGTCCCACCACTGCACTGCATGGTCCTGCCCAGCGGGGGCAGTGCTGTTCAGACCAATGATGCCCAGGAGACTGGGGTTGCACTTCCTGTCTGTGAAGACACCTTCAGTGAAGCCCACGTGTAGCAGCAATTAACTCCCTACGCTGACCATGGATGTGATACATCCCTCAATACTTTTGGGCAATTTTACTCAAACGTTCCCAGATATCACAGGTCTCTTACCGGGCTCATTGGTCATGGCGGACCAGGTGAGGTACATGGTGTAGAGGGTGACCAGAGACGATTGCAGCAAGCCAGAACGTGGCTGGGACTCCTGCAGCAACACACAAAACAATTTAACTTGTTTTTGTTGTTCCACAACTTGCTCATATATTATCCCATCAGAATCTATTCATGTTCGGGATGATTTGCTTCCGTACTATACTCACTGTAATACTTACTAACAATACTCAGGTTAATTCAAAAAGCTAACTTTTCTCCACTTTCTTTTAGAGCATAGTCGATTTGTATAGACTATGTTCTATGTTTTGGCCACAAAGAGCAATAACGGACAGTAGAACCGGAACCCAAATGTTAAACCCATACATTAAACCACATAAAAGAGAACATCACACAAAGACATTGCGCCATCCTATCGTAATAGTTCAAAATTGCAATTATTGGTATTGGCACTTGGAAAAATCTTGTGATAACGTATCATGAGGTTGGCAGTGTTGCTGATGCCAGAGCAGTGTTTCTGAAATGGGGGTACGTGTTCCCCTCGGGGTACTTTGAAGGATTGCAGGGGGGACTTAAAAAATATTCTAAAAACAAGGAGTCTGCTAAAAATATACAACTAAGCCAGAAACACCAAAATGATTTGTCCATTTGTCCATTATGTCATGTCGCTAAGCCATCCAGACTTTGCAACTTCCATTCGTCCTAAAAACAAATATTTTCCCTCCCTAAAATGATTTGTGCTAGTGAAAGGGGTATTATTCAATTATTAAAAATACATTATTAACATTATTAAAAATAGTAAAGAGACCCCCTGAGCTAGAGCACATGCTCATGGTAGGTGTGTCCTACTAGGCTCCCGCTCACCTGGATCTGGGGCAGTACCGACACCACCGAGGCACCAACGCAGAGAAGCATGTTAATGCTGATGAAGACCTTGTTCTCTGTGCAGCCGTCCGGGTGGGTGTAGTACACGTAGAACAACACCAGGGACACCAGTGACACCAGGTAGTTCACCGTGGTGGCAGACAGCAGCGCTGCGGTCAAAGTTCAAATTCTGGATATAGATTTGGTTTTGGCTCGAGAACATCAATTTTCTGTAACTCTCCGTACCATCAACCGCCTACTGATGCAACCTTCCTATTCCTATACAAAGATTCCTATAGCAAAATGGTTAAATAGCTAAGATGACGACTACACTGCTGGACTTGTGTTCCCATCTATTAGATAGAAATCTATCAACCATGGTTATATTGTAAAGAAAAGTTCAAAAAATGTGCTTATTATGTATGGCAAAAAACATGTGTGTGTGAGCAGTAAGCGTACCTGCATACCAACAGCGTGAATTACCCTCCTCCATCTTCTCCACCCACGACTCGTTCCAGGAGTGGGCAAAGTCGATGAGCAGCACGAGCTGGATGAGGATGAAGCAGAAGGCCCCAGCCATGCCCACGTAGAACCACACTGCGGGGAGAGAGGTGGTGTTTGACGCTATTCTGTATTTTGGTGCTTTTCTAACTGGTTGTGCCTGAGGCTCACCAAAGTGCAAGCCAAAATCTCAAGGCACACCTGTATTCATATCTGTGCAAAACAGTTTGGAGAACCACTGCTTTATATACATTTTGTGATACATCATCCACAGCAGATTGGTTGTTCACTTGGTTGATAAATTACCCTCTACTGTAGGCCCACATTTACATTTACATTCGGTGTAACTGCACCTTGTTGCACAGATTGCAGATGTATGAATTGAAAACGCTTTGCAACCATTGTGTGGACTTGGACAAACCAGGCAGAAGCATGTTAAGGCCTTTACACGCACGGCATGCGGTCCACTCTTTATCATATACTTATCAAATACTCGGATGTCATCGGTGAAACAGTTGCTAGGATAGCTGGAGGAGAAGAGATTCACTACTAGTCTCTCCACTACTATAAGTAATAATAATTTGTTACCAGTAGTGAAGGAGCCGTCAGGGATGAAAAAGGCTCCAACAGTGACGGCAACGACTGCAGCGAACTTAAAGAACCAAAACCTTGAAGCAGGGAAGATAAGAGTTTAGAGTAGAAATGAAACAAATTTTTTTAACAAAACATGGTTCTTTTGTTCATTTTTTATACGCCTTGGGATTTTTTTTCAATGCTTTTCTTCCATGGTAAATAAAATGTTTGTAGCGCAAACAACAAATACACATATGCACATTGCAGCACCTACACTAAGAAACAGAGTAGGCCTATGTAACAAAGTTGAGTGGTCGCATAGGGCTGAACAATTCATCAAAATATTATTGAAATCGCAAGTGAAATTACAATATCCAAATCACAGGAGCTGCAATATTTGGATAAAGATAAAATGTGTATAACCATAAGCATAATAAATTAAGTCGTGTAGCGCTGCTTAGATGCCCTGGCCTACACACTTTTTTTCCAGATGTAAGAAGACAGGTCAGTGAAAATTAAAATTGTGCTGCAAAAACGATCACTCCCACTAAAGTTGAATCATATGGAGGGATGGGTACCGAACCCTGTCATCAAACGGGATAAATTATCAAAGACCGCAGTATCGATAAGCTCCAGCGTTAGCGGTTCTGCTGTCGGTACTAGAGAAATTAGGTAAATGCACAAATGTTATCTTGCACATTTGATCTCACTAATTCTGTTGCTAATTTGTAATATGATTAAGACATTTGTCTATGATGCGTTTTTGCCATACCCAATCAAAAAGCGTGATCTCTCTCTCTCTCAGACTTTTGTATGTTCGCAATAAAAATTCTACCAATGTGCACACATTGAAAGTCTATCCGCGTTATTTTCACATCGGATTTTCTACTGGCTTTTTACTGCTGCAATGCTAGCGGGATACACTTCGAAATAGGGCTGGGTATCGAAATTCGGTACTTTTTTGGTACCGACCGAATCACTGCGGTACTACCGAGCATCGGCAGAGGTCAGAACATTCGGTGCGAAACTTCGGTACCTTTTATTTTTTTCCTCGTCTCTCATCCAATCACTATATTTGTTCTAAAATCTAACGTGACTGCTGGTTTAGGTGGCGGTATGCACCTTAAAGTTGTTTGCGATCCACCAGTAAACCCAGAGAAGAAGAAGAAGTGACTGCTGGTTGGATGGAAAAAGAAACGCGTCCTTGCGTTACTACGTCACTACGCATGTAAACACCGAGCCATGTGGATGTGTGATTATTTGCTCGGGAGCGCGGAGTGTGGAACATTTTCAGAACCACGGTCCAAGGTCTGGTTACATTTTGTAAAAAGTAGGGACGGTGCAAAATGCTATATTTGTGATAAGACCATAACTGGGTGGCAACACTTCTAATTTAATGAAGCATTTAATCTCGCACGGCATTAACCTGAGACAAGACGGATAGAGTAAGTAAAAAATGTTGACATTTTAAACTTAAAATGCATCAATCTGATGCAATTTGAGAGCTTCTTTCTCTGTGTGTGAAAATGTTACATTTTCAAGTTAAAACTATAAGACATAATCTGGTGAATTTAGAGGGGGGTGGGATCATTAAAGCTCAGTTTTCATTCTGTTGTGGGCCGCCACAACTCTTTCTATTTGGAAAAACTAATGTAAAAAGTAAGGCTGGGACTTTAATGCGTTAATTAGGGGGGGGGGTTACCATTTTAGATGATACTTTATGTTAAACTGTTGGTCTGGAGCTAAAATAAACAGGATTTTGCTGCTTAAACATATGTATATGTCTATTCATTGATTCACTCGTCTACCAAAATCCATTTGAATTGAAAAATGTTGCTTCTCGTGTCATGCGATTAATTTCGATTAATTAATTACAAAGCCTCTAATTAAATTAGACAAATTTTTTTTATTGAGTCCCACCACTAGTAAAAATACTTTTATTACAGTAAAAACATGTTCTGGCAATTACATTATGAAATGTGCTTTTATTTACACATAGGTATCGAAAAAGTTATCGTTTTGGCACCGGTATCGAAACTCAGGCACCGATACCGGTATCGAAAAATTTGAAACAATACCCAGCCCTACTTCGAAACAACTATTGTAATGCCATATCGATTCGAGACATTTTGAAACGTAAGACATAGCTGGCTAGTTTAGGCCAGGGTACTTAGTAATTTGCCTGTGTAGAAATATTGACCAAACAATGGAGAGGAGTGCTGCTGCCAGACGGCTTCACTCAGAACCACTGAGTAACCTGGGCAGGTAGACACTGCTAGAGACTCGGGACTCACCGGTGATCGCGTCTTTACTTCCCCGTGCCAGACCGATGTAATTCAGAGATTGAATATCTTCTGAATATCCAATATCTTAAAACCAGTAAAAACTATCAACATGATCGCAGAGTTGTGAGACTGAGTTGTGAAAGTGAATGGGTGTCTCCGTCGGTACAAGCATGCTATATGATTATTGGCTCACTGATGCGGGTGAGATTCACATTTCCTTTTTGTTTTTGAGGTATCGAAATTTGGAACGGAATGACGGGGCACTTTTTGATACTCGATGGTACCAAAGTATTTCGGTCGGTGCCTTAAAAGGTATCAAAGTTGGATACCCAGCCCTACTGAGAGGACCGGCCCACTGAGCTTACCCGTTGTGCAGCGAGGCCCGTGGGTCCCGGCTGCTGCGGACCTTGATCATGAGCAGGGAGAAGAGCAGGAAGAACATGGCCATGCCGAAGCAGGTGCGGTACACCGCCTTGTAGCCCACCAGCACGTCGCAGTTCACATGACCCTTCATCCCGGGCACGGATGACCCCATCCCGCCTTCGCAGAAGCCAGGGATCTACAGAGGGGGTGAATGTGTGAAATGACACCATAGGAACAACACATTGTATTCATATGATTTCATATGACATATTTAGCAGGATTGTAACCCAACTATGGCAGCCTACATAGAAGAATCCCACAAGAGCTCCTATTTTTACTGTCTATGGCAGCTACGCCATATAGATAAATAAATTAATGCAAACCTTTAGCTCTTGGGTCTAATAGGCTGTTCACATTCAGAAAAAAAAATGCTGCTAAATTCAATACCTTGTAAATGGCGATTAAGGGTGCTTTCACACCAATAGTTCAGTAGATTTGGTCCAATTCAGGGGTGAAGTTGATGCATTTTTTTGCAGAAATTTCAATTTTATTTTGTTTTATGGTACTTTGGTGTTCCTACCAATTGCGTATTTTTAGAGCAAGTCAAAAGCGGCTGTCGAGACAACAAGTTGTTGCCCTTTGGATCCATAAAACTTGACGTGGGCGGGGTTACCGGAGGCGAGGAGTCAGCGGCAGGTGCACAGAGAGCAACTGGTCAGAGTGCTACATATAGCAAACAACCACCAGAGAGCTTCGACTTCTCAAGACTGGGCTGCGCGACTGGGCTCTCGGGGAGAATGCTGGACAAAGATCTAATGCTGGAGTTGGTGATCACCAAGGCGCGGCAGAATGAGGAGGTGAAACGCCAACAAGTCACGCTGAGAGGTGAGACCTGGTTGGATGCCAGTGACAGCAAATATGTGGACAGGGTGTTCAAAGGCTTTAGCAAGGGAAAAGCTAAAAGCAGGTTTCAGCAGTAAAACAGCATGCAAGCTATGCCGCACAGTGCCCGGCACAGTAAAGCAAAGAGTTTTCAGTGTCATAAATGTGGCAGCTCCACATGCCATTCAAAGAGCGATTGCCCAGCCAATGATGTAAAATGCCACTCATGCGGGAGAAGGGGACACTGCAAGCGAGTATGCACAGCATCAAAAGCTGTGCATGATACAAGAGGATGACGAGGATGGAGTGTTCCTGGGCAGAATCACAGCCGATGGCAAGCTTTGGATGGTCAACATTGACAACAACAGACAGGTGCCATTTAAAATCGACACAGGCCTGGATGTTACCGTCATACCACGTGCAGACTACCGAGAGTTTTTCAGCAACTCCCATCTGCCCAGCCTCACTGCTGCATGAAAACCACTTATGGGAGAAATCCATTAGATGTTGTGGGCGTCATAGAGCTACTGCTGAGAAAACGTGATACTAAGGTGTTGGAAGAGGTATTACGTCATCAGACACATGCTCATCAGTTTGAGCTGGTTTGCATGTCTAGACAGCATCAGCAACCCCGAATGGGGTTCTGGCAAATACACCTCACTGAAGATTCAGCAAAGTACACCACCTATATAACACCCTTCGGACATTACCATTTCAACAGGCTTCCTTTTGGGATTGCTTCAGCACCAGAGCACTTCCAAAACAGAATGGTGACAGTGGTCACAGACGGCCTCCAGAGGGTTGTCTGCACATGGATGATGTACTGCTGTGGCGATGGTCGCAGGAGGAGCATGACACCCGTCTGAAAAGAAAGCAGCAGACCCCTACCTAGCTCTGCTTGCATACAGGGCCACGCCACTGCAGAACGGATACAGTCCAGCCCAACTCCTTATGGGGAGACGACTTTGCACGACTGTGACAACACTTCCAGCGTTAATCACTTGACCCTGCTCTTCCCGACGGCAAAGCTGTTGCCCTGAAGGAAAAGGCAAGGAAAACGTTGGACACACAACACTACAACAGGCGCCATCGTACACGAGCCCTCAGCAAACTCCCACCAGGACAAGAAGTGTGGGTGACAGACCAAAGAACACCTGGAACAGTTGTCAGCAGCCACACCACTCCGCATTTCTACCTTGTGAAAGGACCACATGAAACAGTGAGACGCAACCGCCATCATCTCATGCCCATGCGGGCATCTCTGGAGCAGAGAGGCAAAGGGATGCAGGAGCAACGCTCAAATGTTCCGGAGCAGAGATTAGCAGAAACACCTAAGCAGATGGTTCCTGATCTGCCATCTACTCCTAGAACCAGGTCAGGGAGAGCAGTGGTGAGACCAACAAGATTGGACTTGGAGAGACAGGACTTGTGCTATAAAAAAGAAAGAAAGCTGTGAATGAATGTTTTACCTGTACCTGGATTTTTTTTTGTGCGGAAAAAAAAGGAAAAGAAAAATGTGAATACCTGGACTTTGAATTCAGTGTGTTGAGAATGTTGAAATCTGTGATTTTGTTAAGATAGCAAAATGGTTTAAGGTGTTAAAAAGCCAAGTTTACATAGCTAACAGTTATGTGTTAAGTTAAGAAATATTACTAGGAGATATTCAGTTTAAAATAAGTGTCTGTTTTTTTATGCACGTCTGTGGATCATACGTTTTATTGTATTTACTTTGTTAATGATCAGTAACAGTTAAAAGAATAAAGATATTTTTGTTATCTAAACATTTGTTATCTTAAAATTTTTACTATATTGGAATCGGAACCGGAAACGATAAAAGTCAAACGATACCCAACCCTAGGTGTGGCTAATGATATTACTGAATATTATTAAGGTGATGACCTCATCACGTAGCATCAGGTCAGGGGTCATGGACTCACTTTGTTGTTGATTATACTTGATAACAGGACAGTACTGAAAGCAAAGTACTGCAGTGAAAGTGGCACCAAGATGGGAATAAAAGGAGATGCAAATGGAGATCTTTATTAACCCCAGACTGGAAACTTCCACTCCATCAGCACACCCCACCCCGTCGGTTGCAGATTCAGAACCCTATGCCAGAAGGGCCTGTTTCAGATCAGAATATATGCTGTCCTGAAGCCTGTTTTAAGGCATCTGTATGTATTCAGTTGACTTGTATTGTATTGTATTGTATCATTATATCGTGCGCACTGTGTCCATATATCGTGTTTACATGTTTGCTCCTTTATTTGTGATAATAAAATAACGATCCACTTCTCTATTATGCGTGTCATGGGCAGAGCAGAATGTACAACAGTAATAGGAAAGAAAATAACAGATTGCCTTACGTTGTTGAGATGCGCCTCCATGCCGGGCATTAGCATGATGCAGGACACGGCCACTCCCAGCAGCAGGAAGAAGGCGTAGATGAGGCGCGTGACGGTGGAGTTGTTTCCACTCGGACAGCAGCGGCACAGGAGGCAGGGAGCGCTGCCACACAGACAGGGGATCTGCAAATACATGACGGACCACAAGTACGTCAGCCTGGTGTTTCAACATTTTTCAAGTTTATTTATTTATTATTATTTTTGTATTATTATTAGCCTACATTTTTACTCGTTTGATTTCTCTATTGTATCTTATCTTAACATCATGTGCAATACTCTTGTTATCATGTGCTATATTATTATTATTAATATCATGTTATCTATAATAATAATACTACCTCTCATCTCCTCTCATCATCATGTGCAATATTCTTAATGTTATGTGCAATACCTCTCCTACATTACCTTTCAACATTATGTGCAATATTCTTTCTATCATGTGCAATACGTCCCCTAACCATTATTATTATCACAGTATTACACTTCAATTATGACTTGTCTTTGCCGTCTGAATACCTTAACTTGCCTATATATGTTTATATTTTTATATTATGACTGTACATTTGTAAATCTGTTAGTTTATTTGTATTATTCTGTTGATTTCTCTATTGTTGTATTGTACTGTATTGCTATGCAACCTGGCACAAGAATTTCCTTCTGGATTAATAAAGTTCTGTCTTATCTTATCTTATGTTAAATGGGGAACGTGCGCCCCTAGGGGTACTGTGAAGGATAGCAGGGGGGTACTCGGAACATGAACGGCAATAAAAGGCTTGGCTTCATATGGGTTAACAATCGTAAAATAATTGCACATTAAGGAAATGCACGAATTCCAATAAGAGCATATCACTTTTACTCCCAAGGGGTACTTGGTATTAGTATTAGTAAAAAGTATTGTTTGAGGACCACTCCCTCAGTGGCATAATGGTGACATAAACAACTTCCATCTCATCAGTAAATCCTCCAACCCAGATGAGTGGCACCGATACGACGTCACGCTATTTTGGTCGACACGCGGCGAGCAGGAAAGGACGGTCGTGTTGTCCGCGATCACCGCACACGTCACATGTTGTCGTTATTCGAGACACCGAGACGTGTTTTCGAGGGCAGTCTTCTATTTGCAACCCATATTTCGCAATTTGTAGAGCAGATCGCCGCATGTGCTTCTGGCCAAGATAAGATAAGATAGAACTTTATTATTCCCGAAGGAAATTGTTGTGCCAGGTTGCATCGCAATACATTACAATAAAACAATAGAGAAATCAACAGAATAATACAAATAAACTGACAGATTTACAAATGTACAGTCAAAATATAAACATATATAGGCAAGATAAGATATTCAGACGGCAAAGACAATGTCATAATTAATAATAACAGCAATTCAGCAATTATCATTATCATCGTTAGTGAACATGAGATGCAAGATTATTACAAGCCATGTTTTTGTGTTGTTGATTGAAAATAAAAATGCGTGTTTGATCTACACTGGATATTTTGGTGATTTAACTATTGATCAATGATCTATGTGCATACATCTTGGGAAACGAAGACTTCGATTATGAAACATTAAATAGTGAATACGTGAGCGTGTGTGACGTTGTTCACTTCACTGCGCAAAACGCGGCCAGGCCGTCTGGTGGCGCAGAGATGACCAAGTGCGTTTGTTTAGTTTGTTTACGACGTCTACAAACGTCGTGTTGTCGCTTTGTTGAGGGAACGTTAGCGTGTAATTACTCACCCAACTCGCCATGGAGCACAATCCAAGCACTGCGCCCATGATCGCCTTCTGGGATGATGTTCTGCAGACTGAGGAAGATGGACGTCGACAATACCCTCCGTCTGTTTACACGGCGCGGAGCCTTTTCCGGTTTTAATCGACAGCCCTTACGTCACTTCCGCGGAGGCTCCGTCGATAATAGCAACACTAGAGTCGACTCCACGCTGCTGTCGACGACATGTAGCCATCACGGCTATATATCGTCATATTGTTTCAAAAATAAATAATAACATGTAATATAAAATTCAGCAAAGAACTGATTCAACGCGTTTTTTTTATTTGCTCAATTCCAATTATACGTATAAAAACAAAACAAAACGACTTATCTTTATGGGAAGGAACGATGACAGACTCTGTCCACAGGATGGCGCCAGAATCCCTTGGCTTTGCTCTGTTAAGTCTTCAGGTTCTCTGTTGCATTATAGATGCTACAACACATGTATTGTACTGAATTGTCAAATTACCATTATTAGAGATCATTAGAGATTAAGACAAATGCTATGTCGAAACACTAGCGGGATAATCAACGTGTAGGTGTGTTAAACGGATTTAAGGCACAACATGGAGGCAAATAACAAAAACTTGTTCCCTCCGCGAAGTGATTATACAAGTTTAACACACCACTAATGTTAGGAAACAGGCCTATCTGTGTAATGATAAACACAGCCAGCCATCAACCGGCCACCACACTGAAGATCAACGATTGCCGTCGTGTGAACCCATTTGTGATTTGTCCAGAGATGTAACCAGTAGTCTGGTACCTACTATGATTCCAGCGTGTACCCAGTAGTCTGGTACCTACTGTGATTCTGGGACGCTGTCAGGGTAACCAAGTAGTCTGGTACCTACTGTTGAATGTCCAGGTGTACAGTAGTCTGTACCTACTATGATGTCTAGGTGTACCAGTAGTCTGGTACCTACTGTGATGTCCAGGTGTACCAGTACGTCCTGGTACCTACTGTGATGTCCTAAGGATGTACCAGTAGTCTGCGTACCTAACTTGATGTCCAGGTGTACCAGTAGTCTGGTACCTACAGACGATGTGCTTTCATTGATTTGAGTGAATTCTTATGAAATGAGAGCATATTATTACGATGGTTATCATAGTCATCTTCATTATACAGTAGGTGTAGAACAACAAACACATTGTCTCCCTCGAAAGGAAGCGGTGGTGGGGAAACTACGCCCGCCAGCGGTCGCCGTCATACAGCAATAAGCAGACGCACACACTAGTTTGAAACTGTACTCTGGGCATGATGAGACCACCAAGGCCCAACCTGCAAGGAACTTGATAATAATAATAATAATAATAATAATAATAATAATAATAATAATAATAATAAAACTAACTAACACTTGATAAAACCACATCAGATAGAAAAGGTGTGTTTCACATATAGCTAGTCCTCATGTGATGATGTTTTGTTTAACTTAAACGTTTACCATCCAATTAAAATGGGGAGCAAACTCATTTTACCCAGAACGACTCCTGAAGCTTGGAGTGGTGTAGTATCCACTGCTGAACAGAATACTTTTAGCAAAGTGAATGAAATTAAAATGAAAAGTCAAATGGTTTGAGGGTTTCAAAAGAGGCAGATGGCAGAGAATAGTTGAACACAGTAGAGGACGAGACGTTAGGGAAGGCAAAGCAGGGTTAGCCCTGAAACCTAACACTCTGACAAGCGGCGTGCTGTGTGCATTTATGCGACTAGGTTATGTGTTTGTGAACTATCCATGAAGTTGGCACTGGATGAATGTTACCAATCTGTCCACCCACACACACTCTACCATGTTCTAAGAAGTTAATTGAAGCTTGCTGGTAGTTCTCTGGGCATAGGACATATGGATGGACTCTTATCTTCAGTTTTAGTTTAAAACACAATGGCTAGTATGGTCTTGCTGACATGAGTGATTTAATGAACATTCCCATAGACAGGGCCGGACCTATGACCAGAAATACATGTATCATGTATAGCGCGCCAAAGATGATGCCCCTGCCCTGACGTCCACGTAAACCTCTCCATTGGCAGAAGCGTAAACCAATCAACAAAGCTAAATATGACTGACATATAATTAAACACCTCATACATTGGAGCGTCCAGTAGGCGTACTTTTTCCAATTTGAACGTAATTTGTGAATTCGATTTAAAGGGGCCTCGGCCAGTCCAGTGGCCGGAATATGACTGTTAATAAAAAAAAAAAATTAAATTCATGAAATGTATTCATACATTTGGATTAATTTCGGGGCCCTTTGTAGCCCGGGGCCCCTGGGCTCAAGCCCAGGGTAGCCCATGCATAAGTCCGGCCCAGCCCATAGAATGTTAACACTTAAGATTTTTGGTGGTGAAGGAGGTGGCACAGATTAAATAAATAAAAACCCTACAATAAACAATGGAAAAGCTAAAAACCCCTCAAACACACACACACACACAGACACACACACACTTTTTCTTGCCTGCACTTCCCCCTTCTTTGTTATAGTACATTATTATATTAGTGCAGCATAGTTCATTGCCACAATGCCACATACGGTATGTGGCTTAGTTCAGGGCTCCTTCAAGGACACAGGCAGTAGTCGTGTTGTAAGTCCGGTTTATTGTAAAAGGTTTGATAAATGATCAGAGCAGATGGTGCACATGCTAGTGCTCCTCTGAGTGTGTGTGTGTGAGCTGGTGGCTGACTTAACCTGTAGTGCACTGATTGCCCAATGCACCAAAGGCATACAGGCATAAGCTTTAGACAAATTCAAGCAGTGTCATTCTTCATGAAACACAGCACCACACACACACCCTCCACAAAGCAGGCAGGTCTTTAACACACAACATGAAGCCATTGCAACCATCTACAGTACCTCCCCACCCACCCCAAGGCCGTAACTATAATACATATTGTATAAATATCAAACAAATGGGTGTGGGGAGGGATTTGGTCCCCCCCCACCCCAATGTTGACTAACCCTAACCCTCCGGTCTTGACCTGCCTACCTCCCCTGTCCCAGTGGGATGTCCACTGCTGTTGGACGCGCTTCCCAACATCCAGCAGACGTTGACATGTACGTGATTATAGACAATACTATAGCATTGTTGCCGATGTCGATGTGTGTTAGGTATAGCTAATATCCTTGTTTATTACTTTGTTAAACTAGAATGTAATTATGTATTGTTATTTATGGATGGGTTATATATAAATTAAAGAAATGCAATTATCCTGATGACTCCTGTCATTCTTCTGACCTGTTGAAATACCTTTTAAGGCCTGTATATACTGTATAATCCCTGGACCTTTCACAATGCAAAAAACCCAGTCTGAGCAGTTCGGTAATTAACACCTTTTATTGTCTTGAGTTTTATTAGGAAATTATGTGTTTGATGCATTTGTAACCCACACATTTGTCATCACATTTGATCAGCCTTGCTGCTATAATGTATTACACTATGCATCTGCCAACGATTTATAATGCACTTAATTGTCTTGTTCAGTGATCATAAATAATTTTGTATGAAATGTGTATGGAGTGCTTGTTAAAGTTTTCTTCAGTGTGACGTCTCCTGCCAAGCCTTTATTAACCCTGTGTGTTCCTTCTCACTCTAGGGGCGGCTAAATACCTGCGTCCACACCACATCATACCTCGACCTGATAGAACCCAGACAGGAGCCAACGTTTTAGGATTGTGATTGGCGGGGGAACGTCACAGGATATAATTTCTACCTCCAGTGTGCAATATTTGTACTTGGCTGTCTTGAATAAAAATTAAGGGAACCCAAAGGCTGTGTGTGGTGTGTGTTGTGTGTTGTGTGTCCCCTCCCCCCATTCGACTTTGTTCAGCAGCAGTACATGTTACACGTTTTCCTTTTTTACTTTCAAGGCACTCTTCTCGACCCCGGGACCCTGATGGGGTAAAAAAGGCACATATAGTGGTGGTACAAAAGAGGCCTCACTTTTCTAATGCACTTCAAAGAACGGACAGCACAGGTACCCTTATTTTGAATTTGGGGAGTTGTGAAGTATAGTGAACGTCAATGTTTTAAATCATGCGTCAATGTATTTCCTACCACACACAAATCACAAACAGTGTTCTAATGGCATCTCATTCAGCCTTCTTTGAGGTTTGAACCTGACGATCATTACATCACTGTCAAAATAAACATTGCTCCTGATTGGCTGGTTTTGCACCAGGAAACGCAGGCGTGTCACTGCCTGTCCTGGCCAATGCCCATGCTCCACAGCAGGGGTTGGTCCGTTGTCACGGTCACCGGCTTCCTGGGGTTGCCGGCGGCGACGGGCTCGTAGGTGTTGGAGGTGCTCACCAGCTTCCCGAACTGCAGGATCTGGTCATCTGCACAAAGGAGAGGGGAGAGGAGGGAGACATTAGATGCTTTATTAGCTCATGGCACACACTTTGTTGTCTCACCAGTACACGTTAGTTAGGCAGTAACATCTGGATGTTTTTGGGGTAATCCATAGACATTTCCTTGTGATGATGGTTTGAGGTCATATAGGACTGACAGAATAATTTGTTAAAATTGTATTTAATGTTAAAAGGGTGTTTGACTCAACCTTTGTGGGTTTGAACCCCAATGTCTGCATCCAAGCCCATCAGGTCGAGGGAACATTGGACATTAGGGAGGGCCTAAACATAGTCGGCTAGGGATGGGTAATTGGTCAACTGGGATTGAAGAATTCAATGGCATGGGAGATTACCCCCACACTATCTACAATTAATCATCCCGCCCCCCCTATAACCTCACGGCAACATTCTTTCTTAAATATATCTGGAAAATGTTTCCTCAAAAACCTCAGGTGCCAACAGAAACCTCTTTTGAAAGTTGTTGGAAGTGTTTTGGAAGTATTCTGTGTAAGCCACTCAACAGTTCACGGAGGAAACTCATGTGCAGAGCGGGAGCCGGAATGTGTACTGCTGCTCGCTGCTCGCCAGCAGAACCAGACACCGGAGGACCAACCACCAATCCCCCTCAATGGAGAACCATTCAGCTGCTGCTGCCAACGCAGACTGCTGGGTCGCATGAGTCACCCTGGCGGCCTTTTTGGTTTGGCCTCCTTTCGTAAAGATAAATAGAAAGCAAAATCCAGCCTAATCTTCAAGGTGAATTCAGAAAATTCTGAATCAAAAGAGTCTGAGAAGCATGCTGAAATGGCTTCTTGATCATTGCTAATGATTGGGGATCTCATTCGGTTTCACACTTAATGGTGCATATTTACATTTGCAAAGGTCCTCTAGTGACCAAACGGAAGAATGCACATTTATTTCCATATTAACAAAAGAGGTTTGTGTCATTGCAGGTTCCATCGAGGGAAATGTGAGGACGGGCAGAGGCATGGATTTGCCTGTCGATGTTATTTAAACTAATGAATGAAATGGGCAAATATGTTGTTGAATAAAACACACAAAAAAGAATAGCCTTCCTCTTCACTGACCGTGTTTCTCACAGTGTTGATTTATCACACCGCATACTTCTTCCCCTCTTAACATCTAAACTCCTAATAACAGACAAAAAACCCTGTTCAAACTATATTCTAACTATAGACCAACACATAAAATGTACACACAAAGTTGTACATAATCAATGCAGTGTGAGTAAGCTAGTTAGAATGTGTGAATTATCCATTACCTACATTTAAGTGATCTATTATTACTTGTATCTATCTTTCCTAACAATCTGCCACAGGTGTGCATTGTCTTAATAGTGTTGCAATAATTAAGGGTGCATTTATTAAAATAGAATGAAAACTTCCATAGTTTCTGTCAGCGAGAGCCAAGTTAAGTACAGAGTAAAGTAAATGATGTGTGCATTTGAAGCGATTCTCCCTTCAGGGGCTAAAATGGAAGCTGATCTTGAAACCGCATTCAGAAAACACAGAGGCTCAAATACTTGCATTGTACTACTCACACACACTGCAGTCAAACAATTGAATAATTGCTCTTTCTGGCTGTCCTCCAGTGCATGACGAATCCACCATGACAACAATAGAAATGTGATTTATGAATAATATGCATGAAGCAAAAATAAAAGTATTGTTTTTCTGACTACACAAAAGGCAGTGGAAACATAATAGCGTAAATCGGTTGTCTATGGGTTCAACATCAAAGACGTACCTGCCAGTGCTGTCCGGCTTCAAAGACTGCCCAAACCCCACCCCCATCCCCATCACCCTGCCTCCACCACCACCACCACCCCCACAACCCCCGCCCTGCCTCCACCACCACCATCACCCTGCCTCCACCACCAACACCTTCACCACCCCCACCCCGCCACCACCACCATCACCCTGCCTCCACCACCACCACCTTCACCACCCCCACCACCATCACCCTGCCTTCACCATCCCTCCACCATCACCCTGCCTCCACCACCCCCATCACCACTACTCCCATGCCGCCTTCACCACCACCACACTGTAAACCCCAATAGTATAGCACACTCATAAGAATAGAGCGCATTATAATCAAAACCGTTTTAATAGTTAATACAACATTAAACAATCAAGTACTGTGAACTACAGTGTGTGTTTTGATTTCCAGTGACTCTATTTCTTTGAGTTCAGAGTGATATTTTACTAAATGTAATTGATTCAACTCACACACGTGACGTTTCCTGCGTAACGACACTCGCTCAGTGATTGGTTAAAATTAACGTACTCTGAAGTTCATATTGCCTCCATCAAGCGGGAACCCGATTTAGTGAAGGAGAAAAGAAAACACAACAACAGAACAAAACGCGACAATTTATGAATGTGAGAGTTTAACTCTACATGGCAATGTTACCCAACGGAAGAAATTGACAGATGCCTCCAGAAAATTTCACGTTTTTAAGAACAGTAACGTTTACACTTTTGTGTGAGCGCCGTAATTGGAAGATTTGATCCTGTACTTAACGGCCTCGACTGCTGCAGCGCGTGGAACGTTACTTGGACCAACGAGGGGAGACTTGCTTGTTCGTCTGTTGGATAACATAATGCCGCAGATTTCGGTGGAGTTGGAGACAGCTGCAGTCCTCATCACTATTGTCGGTATTGTGGTGGTGGAGTTGTTAACCACGCTGATTTGGTGAGTAAACTCAATTGCTTGTTGCATTATCGATTGCTGTATTCACAGTGAGAAGCTAGCCTAATAGTTGACAACTACGGTAGCTAACACTAATAGTAGCTAACCAGCTCGCTAGCCCGTATCGTGTACCGCTAAAGTTTCAACTTTCACATGCAGCTAAGGTTGCTGTTAGCTAGCTCGCTGGTTACTCGTGTCATCTAAAGTACAATGGCTGTCAGATGAGTGGACACGTTAGCTTGGGCCAGTGTTATTACTTAAGCCATTCAAGCCATGTTTTCAACGATTTTCTTTTGTATTTTCCTTCTATATTAAGGGTTTACTTTTATCTTTAAACCAAGTTCTGAGACCCACACAGGAAGCAAAAGTAAGCAGCTTAACATTCATTAAATGTTTTATTAATTTGACACATGCATGATTGAGCTGTTACACCAAGATGAAGTTAATAGGTCTTTTATTCTTTGTAGATTTGGCAAACTCTCTGTGTGCCTAACTCTGGTAAGGCTAAATTCTAAAATACCTGTTTAGTCAAGTCAACTTGGATTGCTAAGGAATGCCTGCTCACTCTAACTGAGTCTTTGTCTTCTCCACCCCTTTTAGGCTTAAAGTGATTGTGTTGCATTCAGCCAGGGTGTAAAGGTATGTAAAGGTAACATTGCCTTTTTCTGATGAAATCTCTCATTTTAATGCCCTGCAATGGTGGTATTCACTTATGGATTGAATGATTTCAATTTGGAAGCCTTATAATAATAAAATAATCTACACAATCAGTATTGTGCTGCCTAACTTGACACTGGTAAAAGCTGACAGGTTAAAGCTATTCTTAATGATAATTGAGATGTGATCAGGTTAGGGGTGGCACGGTTCATGAAAAAAAACGAAAACCGTTTGGTTGGCTTGTCTCGGTTCGGAGGATGTGTGCGTTGTACGGTTCGACGGTTCATGGCGTGCGCAGCCTCGTGACCGGATGTGACCTCAGACAGTGTGTTTCCCTTTTGCGTGAAAGAAGAGGTGTAGAGTGTGGAGTAGGGGTTGCACGACTTCTGATTTTTTTCAAGTCGACTTTTCTATCAATAAAGTCGACGTAACGTTGACGCGTCGTTGATGACGTCATCACATACACACACGAAAAAACCAGACAGAACGGGCTGTCCAAAAAAAAAAAAGCATGGGCATCCTCTGGCAAACAGCCGCTCGAAATCGCTTAAAAATGACCAAGCCAAGATGATCTACCTACACTAAAAATGCTAAATATATCCCGAGTATACTTCATATAAAGGGTAGGGGGGGGGGTGCTCCGTTAATTCGTGGTTCTGATGGGGGAGGGGGGGGGATGGTTATCGCTGGATATTGGTGGGGACATGTCCCCAGCGTCCCCACTAAATTCAATTTTTTTTTTTTAATGGCATGCGATCTACCCGGACTTCCTTTGCGATCGACCGGTCGATCACGATTGACGTATTGGGCACCCCTTTCCCCCCCACCGGCCACCACATTTGCTGGAGTGTTAAAGATTAAAAGAAAAAATAACAACAAGAACCGTACAGAACCGAAAACCGTGACCCTAAAACCGTGATACGAACCGAACCGTGGGTTTTGTGAACCGTGCCACGCCTAGATCAGGTCATTAGAAAAACCTTTACAGAATGGTTAAGGTGTTTGCTTGCGTGTGTGTGTGCATGCTGTTGCTCTGTGTGTGGCTGTTTCTCTCTCTCTCTCTCTCTCCACAGATTGAGGCCAATACCAAATACAAATTATGACATACAAGGCATCCAATTCTTGTATTTCAGCTGTTGTACTGACATTTTACTATCAAGGCTAAACTGTGCTACTTGCATTTGGTGCATCCATTCAAATGGCAGAGTTAAGTGACATCTTTAAGACATTATAGAAAACAAGTCTATATACTATACATACTGATAATTTCAATGGAGTGGAAGTGTAAATTTTGTACAGCATCTGCAGGCACGCGGGCAGGGTTACTGAGGCACTATCGTCTGCAGCATAGCCAGTTTTCTAGAGTAAGTCCTTTGCCATGCCTTTATGACTCCTGCATCTGTACTTTTCAGTTGTTCAATGCCCTAAAAATTCACTTATCAAGGTTTCATAAAGAGGTGACTAGTGGTGGTTTGTGTCAAGAATTGCAATTACGTGTGGTCTTCACCTGTCCCCTGTGTGAGTTCAAGCAGCCCTTTTCAGAGGAGGCTCGCCTAGGTAATTTAAGGAGTCATTTAAGAAAGCATGAGATGGTAACATGTCCATATAAGAATTGTGGCTACAGCACCAACTCAATTCATTGTTTAATACTCACAAAGCAAGAGCACATGCAAAAAATCCTCCATCAGAGTTTTGCGAGGACATTTGGTCCATGAACGATGGCAGTGAGGCAACCATCATTGCAGACCCAGATGAGGGTCCTTCCCAGTCTCAAAGTACAGAACCAGTTGATGATGATAGTCAGTGTGACCCTATCCAGTTGAGAGCCCAGTTAAACGACAGTTTAGCTGCTTTATTCTTGAAGATGCAAACTATTCTACATGTTTCAGACTTGGCATCACAGGAAATAGTGGAACATTTTGGTCAGATAATTTCTTTATCTCAACCTCTTGTCAAATTAACGATCAGTGATGTGTTACAGAAGCATGGCAACTCTGTTAGTGAAGCTACCATCAATGAAGTCGTGAATGCTGTAATGCAATATCTTAGTACCACTGGGAAAGGCTCAGAGTTGGGTTCTGCTAAGCGTAGGAAAACATATGTTGAAAGAAACTTTCCTGTTGTTAGACCAGTACAATACATTCTGGAGCCAGGACACACTACAGTATACTGTATGTCTCTATACTGCAGATGATTCAGGAAGTGTTCAAACACACTGACATTCTTGACAAAATTCAGGAATCTAAAAATGCACCACCAGGTCAGTACAAGAGTCATCGTGATGGGTCATTTTTCAAAGAAAATGACATGATGTCATCAGAGGAGCTTAAACTATCACTTTTCTTGTACATTGATGAAGTTGAACTGGCAAATCCATTGGGCACTTCAAGAAAAATACACAAACTGTGCTGTGTGTATTGGGTCTTTGCTGATCTACCCAGTAAATACAGATCTGCTTTGCACGTAATTCAGCTTGCAGTGCTGTGTAAATCACCAGACCTCCAAAGGTGTGGATATGAAAGAGTACTTGGTCCTTTGTTACATGATATCCGCACCCTTGAAGAAGATGGTGTGTTCATTGAGTCCATAGGCCAATCTATTCAGGGCACGGTCTTGTGTGTTGCTGCAGACAATCTTGCAGCTCATAGTTTAGCAGGCTTTGTGGAGTCTTTCAGGGCAGAGTATGTCTGTAGATTTTGTACAGCCACACAAGAGCAGTTTCAAGCTCATGATGTCAGTGGGGGTGCATTTACTCTGAGAACAAAAGATGACCATGATCGTATTGTGCAAGATGTTGTGCATGGGGTCAGTCCGAGTGAGTATGGTGTAAAATGAGATTGTGTTTTGAGACAGAATTTACATAATTTTCATCCCATCACCGGTTTTCCACCTGATGTTCTTCATGACCTGCTTGAAGGCATTGTACCAATAGAGTTAGCCTTGTGTATTCAGGAGATGATTTCATGCAAGTAATTCACTTTGGAATATTTGAATAGGAAGATTGCATCATTCTCTTACCAGCACACAGATAAAGTTGATAAGCCACAGCCTATTCCAAAGACATTCGCTGGAAAGGGTACAATCGGTTTGAGGGGAAGCACCGCTTTTTCAAGCGGTGCTTGAAAACTCTGGCAACAAGGCCCACGGTGGCATATTATCTCAGCGCACCCTGTTTTTTCAAGCCTCATTTACAAACTTCAGGTGTCACCTCTGTCTTGGTGTCAACACTTTCTGAGGTAGCCAGAATCTATCTGTAGCAAAGGACAGACAACAACACTGTGTACAGCACAGCAAAGGTTGCCATTGATGGAACGGAATATAGTGTGGGGATGCTTGTCTCTGTGGGACAAGAAGGGGGACTGCCTCCGTTTGGCAAAATTGAGCAGATCCTCCTTGTCAATAGTGATATTTTGTTTCTTACCAGAAAGCAGAAGTCCTGCTACATTGAACACTTGAGGTCCTACGAACTCTCTCCACTCAATCGGAGTGTCCACACAGTCTCCCAGCTGAACGACCCATCCACTCTCTCTGCCTACAGCATTGAAGGAAAACTACTACTGACTCCTAAACGGTTTATATTGCTGCACTGAAGTGAGTATACTCTCATTTTCAAAAAATGAGTAAGAGCAATGGGTTTCTATCATGTAACTTATGATATTTGCTTTGTCTGTACTCCCCATGATGTATACAAACAGACAGTAGTAGTTTTTCATTTGGCCAATTGTGTGTGTTATTCATACTTTCAGCAAATGGCAGCACCACAGAATTTTGTGCTTCGTGTGCACGTAGCCACTGATGTAGCAATGAAAATGACCCTGATGGCACAACCCGGGTCAGTGGATGAGCTGGTGACCATTATGACAGAAAAGCTCAAGCCAAGGCTAGACTTAGATTTTTCTCTCCATGAGAGGATCCTGATTTTGATGGCCAGCTCTGCTGCCTAGTAGACATTCAAGAGTTACCACCGAAAGCTGTCTTGAAAGTTGTGCGAACAGAGGGTGATGCTAATTCAACTGGGACAGATGACACTGAAATCCTCCCGCATGTGCCTCTTTCTGCATGCTGGCCTGACGTATTTCCAGTCCCATCATTTTCATACGAGGTTGAGTACAATCTTGGGCTCAGGCTACAAATTGTTGAAGAAGAGGGAGAGAAACTTTATACTTATTGAGAAGCTAATGCAGACAACCTTTGCCCTGCATCGCCAAGAAGTTGTCAAAGGGAACCCAGTGAAGGACTTCATGGAGAACTGGCCAGCCCTCCGAACTGACAATCAGGTTTGATTAATGGATTGATTTTCTTTTCTTTCTTTCTTTCTTCTTTCTTTTTTTCTTTCTTTCAGCAATAGATTGTATTGTTTTCACTAACCTGAATCACTTAACTTTTCCATACATTCTTTGTTTACAGATCTGTAGTGAGTTCCAGCGCATTACTAACATAAACCTTCTGAACCAGTTCTACTCTGAGCTGGACCGACAGTCTAAAACTCATCGCCTTGTACAGGGTTAAGGCAGGCGGCACAGGCAGGATGGCAGCGGAACTACGCAACATACTGAGGATATATGATCTCCAGGTTAGTCAATTGACATACTTGAAAATACAGCAGCACTGCAGAATTCCAGCACACAGAAGAATACAGCGGCCAATTCCTGTGTGCCTGAATCATGCTACATCGCTTTCGCTCAGAGTTGGTCTTGCAATTGTGTGTGATATGATCTTCATATGATGTAGCGCATTATCACCTGTCATCAATTGTTTGTTTTTTTTACTTCGAATTACATGTTCATAACTACACTTCAAGAATAATTCACAAAATTAAGGAACATTATAGCCAAATTTAAATGTAATATTATTTTTTTTGTTTTTAAACAAATTTCCGTGTTGTTCAGGGAGAGCGGAACGTGAGCTTGGCCGAGTGGGCTAATATAATGATAGGGGAAACACTGTCAGTGGATGTTCCCTACCACTTGACAAGTCCTCAAGCTTTCATTTGAATTGGCACAACACGCTAAATTGGATAATGTGTAGTTGCTCAAAACCCTGCCAGGAAACACAATTTGTCTAAATCCTAATTTAGATTTTAAATCAACACATTTTGAGAATTCCAACTGTGAACTGTGAAATCATGTCTTGTCCTGCATTGTTCCCTTGTAAAGGAACATTTGGATGTCATCACAAGACGCACTGTTGTCCTTCGTGGTCTCCCTGTCTACTTGAATGAGGATGGTTGAGAGTTCTTCAAAACATGGAATGTAAGTGCGATGCATACACATTTTCAGGAAAGATGAACTCAGCGTGTTGTTTCTTTGAGTAGTAAAGCACAATTTGGCCCATTTCAGGTGAAAGATTCAGATGAGCCAGACATCCTAGAGCTGCCTGTTGCACTTCTCTCCGTGGTCAGAGATGCTACAGATGTCATCGAGCTCAACTCTGAGAAAGTTGCTGTGGTGGTGGAAGGGAAAATTATCATAGATGATTTCCCCAGTTTGCCTGGTGCTCTCGTAATGCTTTACGGTCTGATTTATGCCCTGCATCTGGACTATCCCAAAAAGCTCACCTACACCTTTACGTTCATCCAAAGACTCATAATGGGTTTGGATGATGGAAAACCTTTGAAACCCTGCCTGCTTCGTTTGAAAAGTGACCTGGCAATTATGGAGTAAACTCAGCTGGAGGTGCGTGTGTGTGTGTGTGTGTGTATAAACCTGGGGTACTTGCACAGTTGTTCTCATTGTCGTTCTCACTTTAGAATGCTGTGAAGATTGGAACCATAGTGATTTTCTCATAACCAAAAAGGCAGAGTGTTTGATTTATTAAGGTATTTGAGCACAGAAAAAAAGCACTGTATGTCTTAAGTTCTAGAGGTGCTACATGTCAACACTCTTTTACATTCTCTTAGTTAACTTAGTTAGTTACTCTTTGTTACATTGGAATAATGTAATTTTATCGAATCTCTTTTGGTTTGAATCGCAAAACTGAACTTCTACATGGCTTGCTGTTTTTGGTTTTACTTGAATTGAGACATTTTAGATGGTCATTGCAGTGACCCTCAGCGCAATCTTTTGTGCAGTTTTTTCAGAAACATATTTTATTTATGAACATCAAGCATTGGTTATTTGCAGTTCTCTCAGGTCATTCTGTTGCCCTTTGAAATTGTCAGCCCTCTGCCACACAATGCAGTGGTAGTAGCAATGTTATTTTGTCTTTGCAAGGTTCAGATGGAAGATGTTGATGTCAACCATGAAACCCCATTCTGTTGTGCCTTTTGTTTAAGACCAACCTTTTTACCAGTTAGGTCAATCCAGACTTTGTCCTTTGCATTCTACTTATTTATTTTAAGGATGTGGATAATCTGGTTAATAAAGTTCCATTTTGTGGCAACTCTGTGTTCATGATTATTTGAATATATTAAGCTAACGCTACTTGATTCATTTGTGGTATTCGGTTTTAAAGGGTTTGAGTAGGCTGTCAATAATTTTAAAGTTATGCTAAAAATAATAATTTTATGTTTTGATAGTTGGTGTAACTCAGTTTATTTTAGTAGCAATAATTCAAATGCATTACATAGACATAAATTAAATGTTTTAACTATCCTTAACAAATATTGTTTGATTAATGTGTAAGTAAAAGAAATTAGTTGGCCTACTCAATTAGGATGAGTACACAGAGAGCTAAACATTTTGGTTAATTGGACACATTTCTTTCAATTACTGTACACACAAGATCATTAAGTTTATTAACTTAGTTATTTAGAGGTAATCAGTTTCCTCAACATTTTTGAGTGAACTTAACTAATTCGGGTTTACAGTGCACCACCACCACCTTCACCACCACCACGCCGCCTTCACCACCAACACCACCCCGCCTCCACCACCACCCCCACCCTGCCACCACATGTGTGTGTGTGTGTGTGTTTACTTGTGTTACTATCTTCATGGGGACCACAAAGAGGAAACGGTAGAAAAGAAGCAACAGAGTGGCTCGTAGGCGTGGAAGTTATTACAAATATATTAATTCATCGGCATAGTTCTAATTCATAATTTATATCTTGTCACGTGAAAACCAATTTCTCTGCAAGGCTGTCATTTGAAGGATGGGATATGCAATGCAGCTAAATGTTATATCTGACATTGTTGTTCTGGGGTCGTAATTAATATTTGTCTTTGTGCTAATTGCCTTCAGTTGACTGGGTAATCGCTGTCACTTGGGATTAAATATGACAACAGGCAATCTATTTGTTAAAGGTAAATAATGACCTACTGCCGTATGACGGTACAATTACAGTACAGTGTAATTCCCTGTAATCCAATGTTTGTATATACAATATGAAGGCTTTTTTGGTGTTCTTGCCTCACTGTAATGTCCTTTGAGAGGAAACTAGGTTTATAATACATTGGGTTGGTGAAGAGTAGGCATATAAGAAAGAATAAAACATAACACATAGCTGTGTATAACCATATGTCTAATAATAGTATGCATAGTGTATTTGAGATATAACAGCAATACAATACAATACATTTGTCAGTAGACACGTGTAGGATATTTAGCAAATGTGTGACTTGACTCAAAGTCTGCAATGCTCCTGACCACCAGAGGCAGCAAAGCACCAATAATACATTGAAACACAAATTGCATAAAACGACGCACTGAAAACAACGTTGTTAGAGGGGTTGCCAGGGTTTGCATTGTGCCTCACGCGTTCCCCGTCTCCCCCTTCTGCTCTGCAACACGCACACGCGTGCGCACACACGCACGCACACACGCACGCACACACGCACGCACGCACGCACACACACACACGCACACACACGCACGCACACACACACGCACGCACGCACACACGCACACATAAATGCACACACATGTGTGTGTGTGCATGTGTGTGTGTCTTTACCAGGCACAACAGGCTTTCACAGCCTCATTAGTAATCCCCTCCTCAAAGCTGATACCGATCAATGCCCCCCCCCCCGGTTGCAGAGGGGACCGCAATGAGCGTCGCACCCTCCAGTGATAACAAAGGAGATGTTTGCAGCCTGTAATTGCATTTCCAGCGGCACACGGCCGAAAGGGCCCGTCAGCCGTAAGTAGGCCGTATTTACCCAACAAATGACCCCTCAGCAGCAGGGCGTGGGAGGAGCATGTACCGCCTTTTAGAGCTGCTCATGCTAAATTGGACAGGTAGGGAAAAAACAACAACAACCAGGAAATTGCATTTATCAGGTTTTGTTAAAACATAAACTATAAAAGTTCAGCGTGGTACCGATTGGGCTTAATTAATGAACCATCTAATTATGAAACCACGTCTCTGAGGTTTGTGTCAATACAAAAATAATGCATATTTCGAATGAAAAGGAACTAAAAACAAAGCAATAATCACAACAGTAGCGTTCTTGCTTCAAAAGTTAGCAGGGCCACACAGAAGATCTGCTTGTGTGGAACAGAGACAGCATGGGTGTGGCGGGGGCGGGGCAGTGGGGCGGAGACAGCAGGGATACGGGGGAGTGAAGGGGGCGGGGCAGTGGAGCGGAAATAGCATGGATGTGGGGGGGGGGGGGGGGGGCGGTGAAGGGGCGGGGCAGTAAGCAGCGGGAGGAGGTGAAGGGGGCAGGGCAGTGGGGCGGCGAAAGCAGGGATAGGGAGGGTACGGTGGGCGGGGCCGTGGTAGTGGGGCGGAGACAGCAGAGATGAGCAAGGAGCCCAGTACACCAGACCATAATAATGAGCTTAGCTCTGAGGCCAGTCAGACAACACACGTTAGATGAACTCTAAAATCCATTCCTTAGAACAACTCATCCTTGTAGAAAAAAGGCTTAAATGCATCAATTATAAGCATACATTTAGGCAGATGCACACCGCACGTTATGTATTAGATCAGCCCCATTTTCAACATGTAAGTGAGTATTTCCAACTAAAACTGATGTGTAAAAATTATGTGTAACCTGTCGAGTTTTGTGTGAAAACATTCAAAAGGAAAAGTGTCATCCTGGTGACATTTGGGCAGGCGGCTATCTTCAACAGCGGCACACAGGAATATATTATTAGATTATGCTCATCTAAATGTTGAGGTGGATGAGAGATGAAGGCTATAATGCAATGCAAGTCTTGTCATACGGCCCCCTCCATTTTGGAAGCATGTAGGAGTGTTCTAATATATTTTTATATTTCACCGATATTTGTATTCTACTAGGACTGTACATTTGTAAATCTGTTAGTTCTTATTCTTTTGATTTCTCTATTGTTTTATTGTATTGCTATGCAACCTGGCACAATAATTTCCTTCGGGATTAATAAAGTTCTATCTGTCACGGTCGTGACCGTGTCTCCGGGCTCCCGGGCTCCGGTGCCGCCCCTGGATGATTAGCGGCACCTGCGCTACGCTCGCGGCTGCCGGCAATCGACAATCACTCACAGTATAAAGCCCCCGGCTTTCCACTCACTGTTGTCGGACCATTGTTATGTGTTGTCTTGTGTTATGTCTTGTCTGGTTACACATTACCTGTTGTTATTAATTCGACGTACTACCCGTATGGATTCCTACCTGCCTGTCTGTTCCTCACCTGCCTACCTGCCTGTCTGTCCCGCACCTGTCTGCCTGCCTGTCTCACGGTAAATAAATCTCACTTCGGTACTGCATAACCCCGAGTCCTGAGTCTAGCGTTTGGGTCCTCCTGCCCCACATCGTGACACTATCTTATCTTAATGTTAGTCATGGCAGCAGTAATGTTTTTTTTCTTGGTCATTGTTTGGTAATTAATCGTGAAATGATTTGTGATTATGGGGAAACATTGTTGTCTTTCAAACTGCCACGGCGTCTCTCATGCGAGACGTGGCGATACAGCATTTTAATTAGCCTAGGTGACGCAATATTCACGCTGAATCAGTATTTTACAGAATTACAACAACCTCTCGCTGGAGTCGTCTCATTATGACGGGCTGTCGACAAGCCAGAACAATCCCATGATACACTCTGATGCACGAGCCACACACAACAGTGATTTATAAAGCACAAGATTACATGTAGAACCATTAAAGTCAGTCAGACACTAACACTGGTGGGCGAGGCTGCAGACTTCTGACACATCAAACTGAACAAGGAGCCCTCACTATGGAACACCAAAGGGGTCAATACGTGAGGCGTGATTGTGACCCCTTTGACGTTCCATACCCTCGCTGCTTTAAGAGTCTCTTGTCACACATTGGCCTTGACCTGTGCACGTCTCTCTCTCCTTCTCTCTCTACACACACACACACACACACACACACACATAAACACAACCAGCCAGCCCATAATGAGCAAACCATTGATGATGTTTGGCTGGGTAACTACCTACAAGTTAGTTTTTGCAAAGTAAGTAATGTAGTTCTGTCTTCCCATGTCAAATTGATCTTGTGATGCACACCGTACTGTATGTATGGCTGTATAGATACCTGTTCTATTCTTATCGTCATGTACCTCAGCGATATAAGAACCTGTTCTATTCTTATCTTATGTACCACAGCGATATATTGCTGTCTCTCTTTCAGCAAATGTACTTATTGTAAGTCACTTTGGATAAAGGCGTCTGCCAAATCCCCTAATGCACTGTATATGTAAATGTAGAAGACTGAGTGTGAACTGTCAACGCGAATCACCCTGGCGACATCACCAGCTTTGTGTAAATTTAGTAATTTTGTTACAAAGAAAATATAATTTGTCTTCAATGTTCACCACGTATGCAGTTTGGGCGTTGAACTATACTAAAGTGTGGACATTCATACTGTATAGTACACTGACTTTCCACTTTAAAGGGACCCTATTATACCGCCAGGTGTGAGCAAGGTTAGTCATTACAAGCCGTTTCAAAATTGTCATGTGACTGAAATCATAGTGACATCACAAGTGACGGTGTCCCCTCAGATGTATGAAGACTAGATCAGTCTACCAGTCCACACAGTGGACTGTAAAGACTGGTAAACTGGTAAACTGATCTTGTCATCATACATTTAGGGGGACGCTCTGTCACAAAGACAGTTCTAGTCACATGACAATTTTGAAACGGGTCGTAATTGATGATCACGCTCACCTGGTGGTAAAATAGGCGCCCCTTGAAACCTGCTCACCTGGTCTCCCACCTCACCTCACGCCCTCCCTCCCTCCCTCCACCAGGGGGCGGTGTGCTGCTGGTGGAGGCCGTGCTGCTGGAGGACGGCTCGGGCCCCCTCACGGCCCAGCTGTACTCCCTCAACATGCTGGTGCAGACGGAGGGCCGGGAGCGCACGGCCGGCCAGTACCGGGCGCTGCTGGGCGCCGCCGGCTTCGGCCAGGTGCAGGTACGCTACACGGGCAAGATCTACGACGTGGTGCTGGGATACCGCCAGGGCTGACGACCGCTAGAGCAGTTATTGAATACGCGTCTTACTTCTGGGACACTTTTGATTGGAATTGCCTTGCCTTCCTGCTCCCTTTATTCCTGAAGCCGACTTGGGTGGTCAAGATCGTGCCCGTAGTGGTCATCGTTCAATACCAGGACGGAATCCATTTTGGGTTTACTTACACCAGACAGGGCTGGCTACCTCACGATGTTAAACAATGGTTTGAAATTGGATTGATTTGCCGTCCTTACGGGTAGGGGTGGCACGGTTCACAAAACCCACGGTTCGGTTCGTATCACGGTTTTAGGGTCACGGTTTTCGGTTCTGTACGGTTCTTGTTGTTATTTTTTCTTTGGACAGCCGTTCTGTCTGGTCGTGTGTGTGTATGTGATGACGTCGATCGAAAGGAAGTCCGGGTAGATCGCATGCCATTTAAAAAAAAAAAAGATAACAGAATGTAGTGGGGACGATCCCCCCTCCCGGATTAGAACCGCGAAGTAACGGAGCACCCCCCCCCCCTCCCCCATCAGAACCGCAAAGTAACGGAGCACCCCCCCCCCTCCCGGATCAGAACCGCGAAGTAACGGAGCCCCCCCCCCTCCCCCATCAGAACCGCGAATGAACGGAGCACCCCCCCACCCCCCGGGATATATTTAGCATTTTTAGTGTGCATTAACGGAGCACCCCCCCCCCCCCTCCCATCAGAACCGCAAATTAACGGACCCCCCCCCATCAGAACCGCAATTAACGGAACCCCCCCCCCCCATCAGAACCGCAATTAACGGAGCACCCCCCCCCCCATCAGAACCGCGAATTAACGGAGCACCCCCCCCTCCCCATCAGAACCGCGAATTAACGGAGCACCCCCCCTCCCCCATCAGAACCGCGAATTAACGGAGCACCCCCCCCCCCCCATCAGAACCGCAAATTAACGGAGCACCCTCCCCCATCAGAACCGCGAATTAACGGAGCACCCCCCCCCTCCCCCATCAGAACCGCAAATGAACGGAGCACCCCCCGCCCCCCCTTTATATGAAGTATACTCGGGATATATTTAGCATTTTTAGTGTAGGTAGATCATTTTGACTTGGTAACGTTTTTAGCCCCCCATCCCTTCCCTTCCCTTTCAGAATCCAGCGATATCCACCCCAACCCTAATCAGAAGCGAAGTAACGGAGCACCCCCCCACCCCCCATCAGAACCGCGAATTAACGGAGCACCCCCCCCCATCAGAACCGCGAATTAACGGAGCACCTCCCCCCCCATCAGAACCGCGAATTAACGGAGCACCCCCCCCCCCATCAGAACCGCAATATTAACGGGTCCAATAGCCACCTGAGGAGCTACACCTCGCTCCAGCATCGCTATGTGTGTATGTGTGTGTGTGTGTGTGTGTGCGTATATCTGTGTGTGTGTGTGTGTGTGTGTGCGTGTGTGTGTGTGTGTGTGTGTGTGTGTGTGTGTGTGTGTGTGTGTGTGTGTGTGTGTTGCCTGCGTGCAGGCAACACACATGCAGTGTGCTTCGAAGATGTCCAGGTTTACATTTGTTAAGTTAAATAGCTTTTTTTGTATTTTGGTGTCGACCATTTCCTACATGGAGCTGCGTTCCGTCTTAAAGCGAGCACACCTGTAGAAAACAAGTATTGTCGTCGGTGGTCCCCGCAGACCATAGATACAGTATACTGTATATTGCTGTATAGACGCCTATAGCGACAGGGTTGCAGTACCGCCTGACCAGAGGCCTTCCAGTTCAAAAACGCTCGAGTCGACACATCAACACACTTCTGCCGCTCAGCAGGAATGCACTTCCAAGAGCTCCATTTTAGCCATCCCCTGTCCGGGCCGGCACCTCAAAAACCATCTAAAACTCACCTGTTGCTTCTGTGAATGTTGCTATAGTTTCAGTGGCTGTTCAGCCCAGACTTGCATAGTCTGGTTGAACCCATTATCATTATGGGATAGGGCCGGTAAAAAACTAAAAAACAATCTGTCTCCTGTGTTTGTGTTTCTTTAAACCAAACACAATAGGCTTAGGAGGCGCGAAGCAGGCAGCGACGGAGCCATTGCAAAATAGTGTTCTGGTGGAACATTTGCTATGGAGAGGCGAGCCCTGGCCTTCAAATGTCTTCATCCTTGCCAAAGAAAACATATAACAACAAAAAACGTTTTCAGCATGTAGGTTGCTAGCTTAGAGGTTGTTGTTGTTTCACGTAGCCATGGTGACTTTGAAAACGGTAACACGTACAGATACTGTCGCATGGAAGGAAAGAAAAATTCTGACTGAAATATTATAATTATTTCTCCCGGACCGTTTGACATAGTTTCCAGACGCGCGCAGACTCTCCTGTTTCTCAGACGTCAGAAAGGAGACCAATAGTACACCTCTGGCCGGGTATATTTTTACTTGCTTTTTTTTTGGTGTGGGCACAGGCTGCCAGTGGTGGCTGTACATTTAGAGTTATTATTGACTTTAAGTCTCGACGTTATAGATTTAGGTTTGTAAGTGTTAGTAAGAAGACACGTATTATCTGTCCGCCCTCTTCTGTGTGTAATCTCACATGATGCAGCGCCATATGCTCGCTCCGTGAATCGTGTTGTCCTACCATTACGATCGACGCGGTTATGATTCTTATTCCTAGAAGAGAGCTACGAGTCGTTATGTGTGAAGAAATTTGATAAGTGAGTGCAAACGCTCGCGCAAACCCCTTATTACATAGGTTTTTCGATACACGCATCTTTCAATTATCCGTCGGCCATTTGAGATAATAGCTGCCAATTAAATATAAATAAGCAGTGAGAGTTTCAAACTGGATTCTTTTTTCTTAAAAGCAATTGCATTTTTCGGGCAATAATAACTGGTTTGTGGAGGCATGATGGGGTGGACTGTTGCGATTAAACATGACTCGAGTTAATTCCTTCCGTGATGTGTTTAGAATTGCTATTATTTCATTTCAACAATATTTGTGTTTAATTGGCAGTTGTTAGATAGTGGTCGCCACGGTTTTATTGTCTGTCATCCGCAGCAGTGGGTTATTAGCTGGCTCCGGGTTTCCATCACGGACAATAAACAGCAAATGAGTGTGTTAGGACCACTGTAACAGTCTATTTAAAGAGTTTAAGAGTGTGGTGTGTTGTGTGTGTTGTGTGTGTGTGTGTGTGTGTGTGTGTGGTGTGTGTGTGTGTGTGTGTGTTGTGTGTGTGTGTGTGTGTGTGTGTGTGTGTAGAGAGAGAAGGAGAGAGAGACGTGCACAGGTCAAGGCCAATGTGTGACAAGAGACTCTTAAAAGCAGCGAGGGTATGGAACGTCAAAGGGTCACAATCACGCCTCACGTATTGAACCCCTTTGGTGTTCCATAGTGAGGGGCCTCCTTGTTCAGTTTGATGTGTCAGAAGTCTGCAGCCTCGCCCCACCAGTGTTAGTGTCTGACTGACTTTAAATGGTTCTACATGTAACTTGTGGCTTTATAAAATCACTGTTGTGTGTGGCTCGTGCATCAGAGTGTATCATGGGATTGTTCTGGCTTGTCGACAGCCCGTCATACATGAACGACTCAGCGAGAGTTGTTCTGTAAAATACTGAATTCCAGCGTGAAATATTGGCGTCACCTAGGCTAATTAAAAATGCTGTATCGCCAAGTCTCGCATGAGAGACGCCGTGGCAGTTTGAAAGACAACAATGTTTCCCCATAAATCACAAATCAATTTCACGATTAATTACCGACCAAACAATGACCAAGAAAAAAACCATTACTGCTGCCATGACTACATTAGATAAGATAGTGTCACGATGTGGGGCAGGAGGACCCAAAACGCTAGACTCAGGACTCGGGGTTATGCAAGTACCGAAGTGAGATTTATTTACGCGTGAGACAGGCAGGCAGACAGGTGCGGGACAGACAGGCAGGTAGGCAGGTGAGGAACAGACAGGCAGGTAGGAATCCATACGGGTAGTACGTCGAATTAACAACAACAGGTAATGTGTAACCAGACAAGACATAACATAAAAATGGTCCGACCACAGTGAGTGGACAAGAAACAATGGTCTGACAACAGTGAGTGGAAAGCCGGGGGCTTTATACTGTGAGTGATTGTCGATTGCCGGCTAATTGCCTTGCATGTCACGGCAGCCAGCGTAGCGCAGGTGCCGCTAATCATCCAGGGGCGGCACCGGAGCCCGGGAGCCCCGCTAATCATCCAGGGGCGGCACCGGAGCCCGGGAGCCCGGAGACATCTGCTATTATAAGATAAGATAAGAACTTTATTAATCCCGAAGGAAATTATTGTGCCAGGTTGCATAGCAATACAATAAAACAATAGAGAAATCAAAAGAATAAGAACTAACAGATTTACAAATGTACAGTCCTAGTAGAATACAAAATATCGGTGAAATATTAAAAATATATTAGAACACTCCTACATGCTTCCAAAATGGAGGGGGCCGTATGACAAAGACTTGCATTGCATTATAGGCCTTCATCTCTCATCCACCTCAACATTTAGATGAGCATAATCTAATAATATATTCCTGTGTGCCGCTGTTGAAGATAGCCGCCTGCCCAAATGTCACCAGGATGACACTTTTCCTTTTGAATGTTTTCACACAAAACTCGACAGGTTACACATAATTTTTACACATCAGTTTTAGTTGGAAATACTCACTTACATGTTGAAAATGGGGCTGATCTAATACATAACGTGCGGTGTGCATCTGCCTAAATGTATGCTTATAATTGATGCATTTAAGCCTTTTTTCTACAAGGATGAGTTGTTCTAAGGAATGGATTTTAGAGTTCATCTAACGTGTGTTGTCTGACTGGCCTCAGAGCTAAGCTCATTATTATGGTCTGGTGTACTGGGCTCCTTGCTCATCTCTGCTGTCTGCTTTCGGAGGTGCTAGAGATTCACGAGTCCTCTCCTGCTGTCACACGCCTATACACATCCAGTTCTATGATGAACTCCTCATATAACCACTTCTCTACCTTTATCACTCCCGGTACACACATAGCACATCCTCTCTTTGCTTAACTCCAATGTACTTATAAAAGACTTAAATGCATCAATTATAAGCATACATTTAGGCAGATGCACACCGCACGTTATGTATTAGATCAGCCCCATTTTCAACATGTAAGTGAGTATTTCCAACTAAAACTGATGTGTAAAAATTATGTGTAACCTGTCGAGTTTTGTGTGAAAACATTCAAAAGGAAAAGTGTCATCCTGGTGACATTTGGGCAGGCGGCTATCTTCAACAGCGGCACACAGGAATATATTATTAGATTATGCTCATCTAAATGTTGAGGTGGATGAGAGATGAAGGCTATAATGCAATGCAAGTCTTGTCATACGGCCCCCTCCATTTTGGAAGCATGTAGGAGTGTTCTAATATATTTTTATATTTCACCGATATTTGTATTCTACTAGGACTGTACATTTGTAAATCTGTTAGTTTATTTTTTTATTATTCTGTTTATTTCTCTATTGTTTTATTGTATTGCTATGCAACCTGGCACAAGAATTTCCTTCGGGATTTATATAAGTTAAACTACTAATCATGTCTATATACGGGGTGCCTTTGTGATTGTTCGACCGCTGGTGATCCGGAGTGCGAACATACCCGGAGGCCCTTACCGGCGTAGCTCCCTCGCGCTCGAGCGCGATGTGGAATTTGAGCCTGCCCGAAGCCGCTCCTGCGCTACTGGGCTCGCGGCTTGTGGCGCTCTGCAGAGCTGGCATGTCAGGACAAATTCACACTCTACTCAGGAAGTAAGACCGCGCCACCGCAGCTCATACACTCATGCTCTTCGGCCCACCTCTGCCTTGTCGGTCCCTCGACCATCTGTGCTTCATGCTCAAGGCGTTGTTCTGTGTTGTCTCTGGGTTCATGCGCGATATATCAGATTTTACGCGGTAGTGTTTATTTTCATGATCCGACGGTTTATCGATTTTATATCCCTCCGCCTAATGCGAGCGGTCCTACCTGCCCACCTGGTTAACTATATTCACTTTCATAAATCTCATGCGATCCCTTAATTCTGATGGTCCTCTCGTCGCTGGTCCCCGCAACCTGGGTATGATTCTGGCCTGGACCTACTCTGCCTCTCCAATACCCGGTAAATAGGTACTTGTCGCTCGCTCGCTAGGTAGGGTGCATAGGTGTTTTACTTAGCTCCTATTATGCTACATCCTAATATTAAAACACAGATTACACATCCGTCTGCCAGGAGAGGGAGTAGGGTGAGAGAGAGAGAGAGAGAGAGAGAGAGAGGTGGAGAAAGAGAGAGAGAGAGAGAGAGCGAGAGGATAGTCACGGGACAGGCTTAGCCGTTCTGGCCCGATCTGTGGGTCTCACGTTTCTGCTGGCGCCACCCACTCACACTACTGTGGAACCCACACACTATCTCTATACATTCACATATTACAGCTCCATCACACCACACAGGCACACAACAACGTAAATGCTTTATCTTATCCCAACACACATACAGCGTCACCCTATGAGTTAGCGTAAACTATACATCGCATGACACACAACTGACATTATCGTACTTACAATCGAGGGCACAACCCAACTTGACATCTATGTACTTCAAAACGTTGGCTCGCAGCGTGTACTTCATGACAGAGCATCGTATTGGGAGCGAACAATATAGCAGCATTATTAAACTACATGGAGCTAGGGTCGAGCAATTATTCACGCTGAATTTCGCAGATCTTCGACAGCTAGTATCAACAACTTTCTCGCTTGTGATTCTGTTACAAATACAAATTTTAAATGCGGCTGTCGGACGCAAGCGCAAGCAAACGTAGATCTGACCACCATGAAACATCTTGCGTGGATGCACACGGCGAACACACACCCACAACTCTCTCTCTCGCGAGTCTGAATGTATCACCCTCAAGGACACAGAACTTACCATAGAGGGATCAAGAATCCTCACATTACCATCATGGATCAGACTCGCTCCTCTATGCATCCTGACTGCTGGAGCGAGCGACACCGGCGTCGCCAGATCTACTACTATAACGAATTCTGAACTGAATTGAATCTAAGGATAGGCCTGCTACTCCTAATGTTGGTGGAAGAACCATGCCAAAGTGTTTCCATGAACAGTTGTGCAGCGGATGTGAGATATGTGACCACCGTTTGTAGACACTGTGATTTTCCAAATACTCCCCGAGCCCATTGCGGGTATTTTATATGAAGCATGATACTATTGTTCACGACAGTGTTAGTGGTGTTTTGTAGACCTAGCACGGTCTTATTCTCTCTCACCATATTATCTCTGTGCTCGCGAATATCTCACCAGCATTTCACGTACTTAACCGACTAACACATTACAACCAGAACACACACTATATCCCAGTCAACACATACAGACATTATGTCAATCACGCACACTAACATCACACATCAATCATCACAACAACTCAGTCAACATCTAACACACACATTAGCAATTAGCTTCCTTTTCTCAATAATCTCGTGTGATTAAATATCTGTTTGACGTGCCGTGCTATTAGCCCTCCACAACAAAACTTCCAATGTATTGGACGTCGGTTTATTGTTTTCCTCTTCGTTAGAAAGTATAGCGGATAACAAACCCCACGAGGCCAGCCTCAACAACATCAAACCACTTAGCTCACGACACGCGGGAAGGCACAAATTTACAACACACTGTAGGGGCCGGCAACTAAAGCTGTATCCATTTTTGACATACTTGTCTCCAGCATCTATTAAACACTCGAGGTATGTGGATATTTCTGTAGTATTGAGGCGATCGTCAATCACATAGTGCGACGGGAGGCCTAGATCTTCGGCATAGATTCATGTAGGTTATTCAATTCCGGCAAGCACTTTCCTCAGATGCCACACAGAAGCTCCTAGAATAGCCTTCCTCTCTCACAATCCCGCAGGTTTTGATTTCTCCATTAGCTCCTCCGAGATCAATATCGGGACGCAGACCTTGGCTTTTAAGTGAAATAAGGTGGAGTCTCAGTTCTTCTTCTGTGTAAGAAGTCTACTCGAAGTGCTCTGTTATTTTTAGTATTTAATTGCTCACGCTAGTTATTCTTTGTCAATATCCGTGCCATTAAGGTGGAGGACGCCGCGGTAGTGACTGGGTGTGAGACCAGCCTCAACACACATTAACGGCGGCCGTGGCTCTATCGACGGATACAAGGAAAGTTTCACTTCGCTCGCCAATCATGGCACGCGACTAAACACAAATTAAAGAGACATATGCTGCTAATTGTACTATTACCTCATGGATAATGATATGGCCAGTTATGTCCGCATATAGCATGCCATTACATGCAAGACATTGTCGTGGTATGTTAAGAGTCCTGTATTCATTACAGTCGCCTCATCTCTCTACCCTAATATAAAAAGGCTCAGCGTATATTTCCCGCTCGATTTGTCATACAGTAAAAGTCTTCTCCGTTTGTACACGTAGACTGGGAGAAAGTCTGCTCGAGACTAAGCGAGAAGGAGCATATGAGATGCCCATTGTGGACGAATTTATATAATCCAGCAAATGACCACTCATATTGATTATCTCTCAGAATTTTTGCTTTCTGTACACTCTCATTGCACAGTCATCTGTACAGTGTTAACCGGATTGCTTCCACAAGTTCACTCAGCATGGGCGTTCACAGTTGTAGTGAACAATAGACACAATAGACACTTCCATTAAAATGCTTAGTATGGGTGTCGAAATTACAGGGCGGTCCCATAACATGAGCCTGAAAAGATCTGTTTTATTTTCAGGTTGTATTATCATATTTGCATTAGTGTCATATGTCAATGGATTTGAATTATTTCACATATGGTTGCGTAAAGGTCAGGGCTTGCACATCCGGTCCTCTGCCATAGTCAAATGGTGTTTCGCCAGTCAAACGCAGCACTCACCCTTTAGACATTAGTTTTTAGCATATAGGCACATTAGTTCCGCTGCGTTAGGCTTATCGTCTGCCAACCTAGCTCATATATCTGTTGTTTTTCGGTATTTAATATAATTAAAACAAAAAGACAAACGATGAGCGGATGTTCAGATACTATTTCATTCACGAGCCCCCTAACTCCAATAACTCGTATATATTGGGTCAACCTAGGGTACTATTGATCTCATAAGTGCCTGGGCTGAACATGCTCACTTAATCGTTATGGCAATCAATTCACGCAGAGCAAGACAAAGGAGGCTACGGGTAGGATGGTGTGCTAGAGACAAGATGGTCCTGGTCTCGACAGAGAGAAGCACATGTAATGAACTGGGTGAGTCTCTGATAGGTAAGGTCATATCTTCTTCGAGCCCGGCAAGCAAGATTGTTGCAAAACCAATGCATGTTGATGGAAGGTTATCTCATGTTTACCGTCACATATCTATATATATATCCTATGTTCATATGTACACACATGTGCACACACATACACATACAGTGATGGAGATGAAACGCAGCTAATAATGATGATGTTATGAGGTCCGTACAGAGTTAAGATCACACGCACAGTTCAAACACAGAGCAGGAACTTATAAGGTTAAACGGATTCCGCTTGCTGGAGAACAATGATTGCTCGCAGGGCAATCTGGCCTTTTATCAAAGAGCACACTGCTTACTTCCGCCACCGTGGACGAACATATTAGCATATTTTCCCCAAGATAGTTTTCATTAGTGCATAAATGCCAGGGTCCCACCTCTTGGAGGGTATCGACCTGGGTTTTTGGAGAGAGAGAGAGAGAGAGAGAGATATATTTTATATACAGTATATATCTTTTTATTTCTTTTTTTTTTGTAAAAACATTTATATTTAATTTCTTCTCCTTCTTTTCCATTTCTTTTTTTCTTTTTTCTTTTTTATTGTATCTTATTTTTGTATTTTTATATTTTTGTATTTTTTATATTTCTTTACTTTTACTGTATATATTTAGTTCTTTATAAATATACATTTTATTTACCACTCGCTTGGGCAATGTAAATGTACGTTTCCCATGCCAATAAAGCTCTTTACATTGAGAGGAGAAGAGAGAGAGAGAGAGAGAGAGAGAGAGAGAGAGAGAGAGAGGATAGTTTGATTAATTCAACCCTAGTCTGGCCATTACCATAGTATAGCCTTGATTGTTCACTGTATCATATACAGTATACTGTATCTATGGTCTGCGGGGACCACCGACGACAATACTTGTTTTCTACAGGTGTGCTCGCTTTAAGACGGAACGCAGCTCCATGTAGGAAATGGTCGACACCAAAATACAAAAAAAGCTATTTAACTTAACAAATGTAAACCTGGACATCTTCGAAGCACACTGCATGTGTGTTGCCTGCACGCAGGCAACACACACACACACTACTGCACACAGGTCGCAGCACACAGAAGACCCACACACACACACACACACACACACACACACACACACACACACACACACACACACACACACTCTAACTCTTTAATAGACTGTTACAGTGGTCCTAACACACTCATTTGCTGTTTATTGTCCCGTGATGGAAACCCGGAGCCAGCTAATAAACCACTGCTGCGGATGACAGACAATAAAACCGTGGCGACACTATCTAACAACTGCCAATTAAACACAAATATTTGTGAAATAAATAGCAATTCTAAACACATCGACGGAAGGAATTAACTCGAGTCATGTTTAATCGCAACAGTCACCCCATCAGTGCCTCCACAAACCAGTTATTATTGCCCGGAAATGCAATTGCTTTTAAGAAAAAGAATCCAGTTTGAAACTCTCACTATTTACATCCATCTCCTCGTACACACACACACACACACACACACACACACACACACACACACACACACACACACACACACACACACACACAAACATAGATAATAGCGATAATGCTGTGAGGATTATGGAAACTCAATGACACAACCTTCGTTTATGCCAATTTAATGTCTTGATGAATATTTGCAGTGGGTGGTTCCGTGTCCATCATTGTCAGTGAGCTGCACCAAGGACGGGGCAAAGACAACGAGAGAGACAGTTAGCGCAACGCAAATTGGATAAGGGAGGGTTAGCGGCTAGGAGCACTGCGGCAAACGGCAATCATCCAGTGAGTCTTGCCTAGCTAGCTCTAGTCACCGGTTAAGAGTTACCGGAACCGCAACTTCGCTTCGGCAAAGAAACAGGTCTCAGTTAGACTAAACAAAAAAGTTGGATACTTTGGCTTTTCTCTGGATTAGTATGCTTTTGGTTTGGTTTTCTGTGGCAACACACGCCACATAACCAATGCCAAGTATAATAATGAGTGAATAGATACATAATTAGGAAGAGCTTGGCAGGTTGTACAGATAAAAAAAAAAAATTTAAATACGAACGCGACGATCCGGAGACTTGGTGCCACCGCGAGATATAGGCAAAATGATTAAGGCTGTAATTTGTTATGTCAAGACAAAACACGCATCACTGGAGCCGTGCACGTCAGATTAGATAGAATTATCTCCATCCCTTGGAGGGGGAGAGAAAAAACATAAATGCATTAGAAAGCAGCCCAGGAAGACACAAGCAGAAGTACAAATGCTCAGTAGGAATATAAAGACGAGTTAAGAGTTCCCGGGGAAAGCCCCGACCGAACCATGCGGCATGAAATTCAAACAGCTGCCAACATAATGTGGGTGACTTTAGCGAGCGCTAATGTTCTGGCTGCCAGCCATGGAGAATCAGCGTTGGATGGGACACCCTTTGCTGTATGGGTTGGGTGAGGAAGTGCATCTCTTATTGCATGAATGAGCGTGAGTCAATGCCCATGGAATCAAAACACAAATACTATGTGTTGGGAGTTGTGGATGTAGTAATCGTGTGTGCCAGTAACTTTACACTCTGCTGTGTGGCCTACGTGACTAGTTAGCTGAACACACACACACACACACACACACACACACACACACACACACACACACACACACACACACACACACACACACTCTTTAATAGACTGTTACAGTGGTCCTAACACACTCATTTGCTGTTTATTGTCCCGTGATGGAAACCCGGAGCCAGCTAATAAACCACTGCTGCGGATGACAGACAATAAAACCGTGGCGACACTATCTAACAACTGCCAATTAAACACAAATATTTGTGAAATAAATAGCAATTCTAAACACATCGACGGAAGGAATTAACTCGAGTCATGTTTAATCGCAACAGTCACCCCATCAGTGCCTCCACAAACCAGTTATTATTGCCCGGAAATGCAATTGCTTTTAAGAAAAAGAATCCAGTTTGAAACTCTCACTGCTTATTTATATTTAATTGGCAGCTATTATCTCAAACCATAAGGTTGGCGCGTTGACACTAACACACATAAGGGCACATGCAGGTACAGTCACTCCTCGCCGAGGACAAACATAGCGAGCTATGCTGCATGATACACACAGAAAGGAGGCAGTTTATGTTTTCCAAATTACCATTATTAATATTATTATTATTCCCCACCCCACCAAAAAAGCAGTATATTCCCGCCGATGTCATTGGTTCGTTTGACGTGATAGAGAGTCTGGCTGACAGGAGGTAGGCTGTGGGGAGAAATAATTATAATATTTCAGTCAGAATTTTTCTTTCCTTCCATGCGACAGTATCTGTACGTGTTACCGTTTTCAAAGTCACCATGGCTACGTGAAACAACAACAACCTCTAAGCTAGCAACCTACATGCTGAAAACGTTTTTTGTTGTTATATGTTTTCTTTGGCAAGGATGAAGACATTTGAAGGCCAGGGCTCGCCTCTCCATAGCAAATGTTCCACCAGAACACTATTTTGCAATGGCTCCGTCGCTGCCTGCTTCGCGCCTCCTAAGCCTATTGTGTTTGGTTTAAAGAAACACAAACACAGAGACAGATTGTTTTTTAGTTTTACCGGCCCTATCCCATAATGATAATGGGTTCAACCAGACTATGCAAGTCTGGCTGAACAGCCACTGAACTATAGCAACAATCACAGAAGCAACAGGTGAGTTTTAGATGGTTTTGAGGTGCCGGCCCGGACAGGGGATGGTAAAATGGAGCTCTTGGAAGTGCATTCCTGCTGAGGGCAGAAGTGTGTTGATGTGTCGACTCGAGCGTTTTGAACTGAAGGCCTCTGGTCAGCGGTACTGCAACCCTGTCGCTATAGGCGTCTATACAGCATATACAGTATACTGTATCTATGGTCTGCGGGGACCACCGACGACAATACTTGTTTTCTACAGGTGTGCTCGCTTTAAGACGGAACGCAGCTCCATGTAGGAAATGGTCGACACCAAAATACAAAAAAAGCTATTTAACTTAACAAATGTAAACCTGGACATCTTCGAAGCACACTGCATGTGTGTTGCCTGCACGCAGGCAACACACACACACACACACACACACACACACACACACACACACACACACACACACACACACACACACACAAAAAAGGTAATTATGTGACAACTTAAGCTACAACTTATATACAGACAGGGTTGCACCGGTGAGGGTATAAACATCAAGGAGCGACAGACATATGCTAATGTGCAAGAACAACTGTGCTAGGCGCTGCCCATATCTTTTGGTGTTGTTGTATTGTTCCCGTGACCATTCTACGATTCCGGCGAGCAATATGACAGACCAGAACGTTGTGTTCATAATAACCTGAACAAACACCAATGGCTCTTAATGGGGGTTATTCATTGCTCAAATAACTGTCAAAACATACCTTAGGCGGTACATTTAAATGCGCTCTCTCAATGGAGTTAGATTAATATTAAAGAGTGTGTGAAGCAGAAGTAAACCGACCTACCAACGAAACTAAACTCTCCTCAAGGTTGTGATTAAAAGTAGTGTGAACAGAGTACTGAATAATTATAGTGTGCGTGTGTGTGTGTGCGTGTGCGTGTGCGTGTGTGTGTGTGTGTGCAGTGAAACCATTCACATGTAAACAATTATAATTGCATAGTGTTATGCGCAGTTTCGAGCGGTCATCTATTGTGGCTGGAGTTCAGGTTCAGGTTCTGGATTGTCTGTAGCAAAGCAGCGAGCTCGGGAATCAATGTGACACAAGGCAGTCTCACCAGGAATGATTCAAAGTTTATTTAGATACATAGAGCATATATACAGTTTGCATGGGAAAAAAGAAACATTTACATATAGACACAACAACTCAACAAGGGAAGCAGACATAGAAACGCCTCTAAGACAGCCATTCAGGGAGCAGGGACAACAAGGCGACAGTAACGGATATCATGGCCTCACGTGCCACACAGAGATGTGGGTCTCCATGCCCCAAACCAGGAAGCAGGGACTGCAAGGTCTCACGTTGAGCCCTTGCGTGGGACCGCCAGTCCAGATAGAAGACGCAACCTGTTCCCACAACAACAGCTGCGAGTGCGTCTCAGAGGCCTCCCGGGGCAAACAGATAAGAGTGAAGCTGACTAGTCACGTAGGTCAAACAGCTAACTAGTCACGTAGGTCAAACAGCTAACTAGTCACGTAGGTCAAACAGCTAACTAGTCACGTAGGTCACACAGCAGAGTGTAAAGTTACTGGCACACACGATTACTACATCCACAACTCCCAACACATAGTATTTGTGTTTTGATTCCATGGGCATTGACTCACGCTCATTCATGCAATAAGAGATGCACTTCCTCACCCAACCCATACAGCAAAGGGTGTCCCATCCAACGCTGATTCTCCATGGCTGGCAGCCAGAACATTAGCGCTCGCTAAAGTCACCCACATTATGTTGGCAGCTGTTTGAATTTCATGCCGCATGGTTCGGTCGGGGCTTTCCCCGGGAACTCTTAACTCGTCTTTATATTCCTACTGAGCATTTGTACTTCTGCTTGTGTCTTCCTGGGCTGCTTTCTAATGCATTTATGTTTTTTCTCTCCCCCTCCAAGGGATGGAGATAATTCTATCTAATCTGACGTGCACGGCTCCAGTGATGCGTGTTTTGTCTTGACATAACAAATTACAGCCTTAATCATTTTGCCTATATCTCGCGGTGGCACCAAGTCTCCGGATCGTCGCGTTCGTATTTAAATTTTTTTTTTTTATCTGTACAACCTGCCAAGCTCTTCCTAATTATGTATCTATTCACTCATTATTATACTTGGCATTGGTTATGTGGCGTGTGTTGCCACAGAAAACCAAACCAAAAGCATACTAATCCAGAGAAAAGCCAAAGTATCCAACTTTTTTGTTTAGTCTAACTGAGACCTGTTTCTTTGCCGAAGCGAAGTTGCGGTTCCGGTAACTCTTAACCGGTGACTAGAGCTAGCTAGGCAAGACTCACTGGATGATTGCCGTTTGCCGCAGTGCTCCTAGCCGCTAACCCTCCCTTATCCAATTTGCGTTGCGCTAACTGTCTCTCTCGTTGTCTTTGCCCCGTCCTTGGTGCAGCTCACTGACAATGATGGACACGGAACCACCCACTGCAAATATTCATCAAGACATTAAATTGGCATAAACGAAGGTTGTGTCATTGAGTTTCCATAATCCTCACAGCATTATCGAAGGGCTCCTGTCCAACGCAGGCTAAGCAGCTTGTTGTTGTGAGTATTTAAAGTATGTTTACGACAACAGTTTGTTAGGTGAGACACTGGGGGGGGTGCAAAAACTAGAACCAGAACGAAATACTGGACCACTGGTCTTTAGTTCAGTGACAGAAATCCCATTCAGAGGTCCACGAGCGTTGTCATACATCGCACATTTTAAAGGAGCACTCTCCCTCTCTCTTGTTCTCTCTCTCTCTCTCGTTCTATCTCTCTCTTTCTCTTTCTCTCTCTTTCTCTCATAATACATCCATTTAGCTCAATAGATTGATGCTTTGCCTGGTGCCTGGCCTTCAGGGATCGCCGCTGGGGTTGAAAGAATGAGGAAACACATAATGATGCCTTTTTCTTTTGTTTGTTTTGTCCACGTATTCCTTCCATGCATCAGCAGACAGACGGTGTTATATAGCAAACAACATGGCCTTCTGTCAACTACTGTCAAATACCCTTTTTTAATGCGCTCCTCAAGGTTGTGATTAAAAGTAGTGTGAACAGAGTACTGAATAATTATAGTGTGCGTGTGTGTGTGTGTGCGTGTGTGTGTGTGTGTGTGTGTGTGTGTGTGTGTGTGTGATTGTGTGTGTGTGTGTGTGTGTGTGTGTGTGTGTGTGTGTGTGTGTGTGTGTGTGTGTGTGTGTGTGTGTGTGTGTGTGTGTGTGTGTTGCCTGTGTTTGTGTGTATGTGTGTCTGTCGAAGATGTCCAGGTTTACATTTGTTAAGTTAAATAGCTTTTTTTGTATTTTGGTGTCGACCATTTCCTACATGGAGCTGCGTTCCGTCTTAAAGCGAGCACACCTGTAGAAAACAAGTATTGTCGTCGGTGGTCCCCGCAGACCATAGATACAGTATACTGTATATGCTGTATAGACGCCTATAGCGACAGGGTTGCAGTACCGCTGACCAGAGGCCTTCAGTTCAAAACGCTCGAGTCGACACATCAACACACTTCTGCCCTCAGCAGGAATGCACTTCCAAGAGCTCCATTTTACCATCCCCTGTCCGGGCCGGCACCTCAAAACCATCTAAAACTCACCTGTTGCTTCTGTGATTGTTGCTATAGTTCAGTGGCTGTTCAGCCAGACTTGCATAGTCTGGTTGAACCCATTATCATTATGGGATAGGGCCGGTAAAACTAAAAAACAATCTGTCTCTGTGTTTGTGTTTCTTTAAACCAAACACAATAGGCTTAGGAGGCGCGAAGCAGAGAGAGGAGATGAAGAAGAGATGGGGGACAGGGAGAGGGAGAGAGAGAGAGAGAGAGAGAGAGAGAGAGAGAGAGATCCGGATGGGGGGAGAGGGAAGGAGGGAGAGACAAGAGTGACCCACCCTGTGTGATGTCTTCCTCTGGCAGAAAGGAGACACCAGATGCAGACAGTCAGTGATGAGAGACAAGACTAACTCCTCCTGAGAATACATGGGAGGGGCGAGTAGAGGGTCAAGAGACAGACAGACAGACAGATAGACAGACAGACATTTGTTTCGTTTTTGTTTTTATTTACCACACCAATGGTTTCCCATGCCAATAAAACTCTTTGAATTGAAATTGAATTGAAATGGAGAGAATTGCATGTGCTGTGAAAAGCAGAGAGAGAGAGAGAGAGAGAGAGAGAGAGAGAGAGAGAGAGAGAGATAAAACCTTTTCTCAATTGGTGGTTGTGCTCTGATGTATGAATGCTGAAAACGATTCATCATAAACAGTTATTACATAGTGTTATGCGCAGTTTCGAGCGGTCATCTATTGTGGCTGGAGTTCAGGTTCAGGTTCTGGATTGTCTGTAGCAAAGCAGCGAGCTCGGGAATCAATGTGACACAAGGCAGTCTCACCAGGAATGATTCAAAGTTTATTTAGATACATAGAGCCTATATACAGTTTGCATGGGAAAAAAGAAACATTTACATATAGACACAACAACTCAACAAGGGAAGCAGACATAGAAACGCCTCTAAGACAGCCATTCAGGGAGCAGGGACAACAAGACGTAGCACGGATATCATGGCCTCACGTGACCCACACAGAGATGTGGGTCTCCATGCCCCAGACCAGGAAGCAGGGACAGCAAGGTCTCCGGTTGAGACCTTGCGTGGGACCGCCAGTCCAGATAGAAGACGCAACCTGTTCCCACAACAACACCTGCGAGTGCGTCTCAGAGGCCTCCCGGGGCAAACAGATAAGAGTGAAGCTGACTAGTCACGTAGGTCAAACAGCTAACTAGTCACGTAGGTCAAACAGCTAACTAGTCACGTAGGTCAAACAGCTAACTAGTCACGTAGGTCAAACAGCAGAGTGGAAAGTTACTGGCCCACACGATTAATACATCCACAACTCCCAACACATAGTATTTGTGTTTTGATTCCATGGGCATTGACTCACGCTCATTCATGCAATAAGAGATGCACTTCCTCACCCAACCCATACAGCAAAGGGTGTCCCATCCAACGCTGATTCTCCATGGCTGGCAGCCAGAACATTAGCGCTCGCTAAAGTCACCCACATTATGTTGGCAGCTGTTTGAATTTCATGCCGCATGGTTCGGTCGGGGCTTTCCCCGGGAACTCTTAACTCGTCTTTATATTCCTACTGAGCATTTGTACTTCTGCTTGTGTCTTCCTGGGCTGCTTTCTAATGCATTTATGTTTTTTCTCTCCCCCTCCAAGGGATGGAGATAATTCTATCTAATCTGACGTGCACGGCTCCAGTGATGCGTGTTTTGTCTTGACATAACAAATTACAGCCTTAATCATTTTGCCTATATCTCGCGGTGGCACCAAGTCTCCGGATCGTCGCGTTCGTATTTAAATTTTTTTTTTTTATCTGTACAACCTGCCAAGCTCTTCCTAATTATGTATCTATTCACTCATTATTATACTTGGCATTGGTTATGTGGCGTGTGTTGCCACAGAAAACCAAACCAAAAGCATACTAATCCAGAGAAATTGTTTACATGTGAATGGTTTCACTGCACACACACACACACACACACGCACACGCACACACACACACGCACACTATAATTATTCAGTACTCTGTTCACACTACTTTTAATCACAACCTTGAGGAGCGCATTAAAAAAGGGTATTTGACAGTAGTTGACAGAAGGCCATGTTGTTTGCTATATAACACCGTCTGTCTGCTGATGCATGGAAGGAATACGTGGACAAAACAAACAAAAGAAAAAGGCATCATTATGTGTTTCCTCATTCTTTCAACCCCAGCGGCGATCCCTGAAGGCCAGGCACCAGGCAAAGCATCAATCTATTGAGCTAAATGGATGTATTATGAGAGAAAGAGAGAGAAAGAGAAAGAGAGAGATAGAACGAGAGAGAGAGAGAGAACAAGAGAGAGGGAGAGTGCTCCTTTAAAATGTGCGATGTATGACAACGCTCGTGGACCTCTGAATGGGATTTCTGTCACTGAACTAAAGACCAGTGGTCCAGTATTTCGTTCTGGTTCTAGTTTTTGCACCCCCCCCAGTGTCTCACCTAACAAACTGTTGTCGTAAACATACTTTAAATACTCACAACAACAAGCTGCTTAGCCTGCGTTGGACAGGAGCCCTTCGTTGTTTGTCGGTATGTGTGTGTGCATGTGTGCACACGTGCATGTGTGTGTGTGCGTGCATGTGCGTGTGTATGCATGGCTGATTAAGAGGCCTTGACCACAAAGCACTTTGAGTGGTAGCGGCAGGCTAAAAAAGGTGGCATATAAAACGCATTCCATTCAATTCCTAATCACTAGAGGACATTGGAGTCCTTCAATCATCCTGACTCTGAGTGGACATTTGAAAACTGGGAACAGCCAATCAGCAGCCCTTAACCCTGCAGCCCATAACCCTGCAGCCCTTAACCCTGCAGCCATTAACCCTGCAGCCCTTAACCCTGCAGCCCTTAACCCTGCAGCCCTTAACCCTGCAGCCCATTCTGGCTGAATGGGGCTCAGAGTCCGGGAAGGGGGGGGGGGTGCAGTGGTCAAGCCGCGGTCCACTCAGTCGCTCTCGTATTTCTGTCTGTGGAGGTGAAGAGTACATCGTGCCGCTGTCGAGGACGATCAAAATATATGATCGCAGGAATGTGTGTGTGTGTGATCCAATACTTAAATGCACAGGCATTTGTTTATTTTAACCATCATTTATTTCATAAGTATGGCAAATTAAACACAAGAGGTGTGTGTGTGCAAGACTACTCATATACATTATATATATTATTGTACGACTACTCCCCTTATTATTGACTACATAGCTTGTGGTGTGTGTGTGTGTGTATCCTTTTGTAGTGGTCCTTTATGTGAGATGCAGAAATTGGACATAATACAACACATACTGTGTATATATATATACATTTAAACAATCGTCTCGTGTCTACTGGTCTATCATTGGCTCTGAGAAGTAAGTGGTTTATATACTAATAAGTACAGAAAATGTATTTTGGCACAACATGGGACATCATCAGACAAACAACAAATACAATCCAATAAGAAGGAACACAGCAGCGCAGTGGAGAACCACAGGGCTGATTGAGGGATTCAAAATGGCCACCATCTACCGTTCAAAACAGAATAGTGTTTCTGCAAATAGCCTGCAACTATACGATAATTAACAGGGGGGATGAAGCTTGTGTTTAAAAATACTCACATGCCCTGCCCACACACACACACACAATTAAAACACTGAATGTTTGTGTGTGTGTGTGTTTTGCAAATGTTAAACCACAAACTTTTGCAGCCGTTACCCCAATGTTTGGACACCCCCGCTGCGCGTCACCCTCCACCGACATCAAATAAACAACGTGGCTGTCATCTCTCTTCCCCTGCACGCTACAAGAGAGAAGAGAGGTTGCAGTGCAGTTCCCGCTGGAATCGTTAAAACAGCCCCCCTGCAGAGACAGTGTTACCTGATAGGTTGTTGGCAGTCATGTGACACCCATGAAGCACAGCGTTCAGGTGGAGGGCAGGAAGTGAACCTGGAGGACGTGAATCAGTAGTACTCTGTTGATGTCAACAGTTTGCGAACCAAATGTTTGCAAAAGAAACTTGAGGAAAACAGAAAAATCTATCGGAATAAAAGATTTAGCGCATAATATTGAGGATTTCTACAGACGTAGAAATCCTTGTCAGATGAGCTTGTACTGCAGACCTCATACTAAAACACGGATCAAATGAAAGCCTTCAAAAGCCCTTCCATTGACAGCTGATTTATGTTAACATTACAAAAATTCCTCTCAAATTCCTACATCTAGTAGAATTGCTAAACCTAGACGTAATAGACGCAAACCAATGTAGGTACGCTAGCATAAAATGTGCAAACAGCGGAGACTCAGAGCTGTTCACTGAGACTCTACTCCTGTGCTCCAGTATACAAGTAATGACGCTGCACCTGCATGGCTCGTACATCAAGATCACACTCAGTTACCTGTCTGGATTGTAAGTGAGTGTGAGAGTGATTCAATTCATATTATCATTAGTGTAATATCTTATTTGCTCATCAACATCCAGCTCACATGTTTTTGTGTGTGGTTGACGCTGGTGTTAAAATGAAAGATGTTGTTCCCTGTACCATGGAGACATGGTAATGTGGCTAATGCCATCACATTGTAGCAGATTCCTGTGGGAGACTGATTCTCTGCTTAAAGTAAAATGCAGGAACTAGACGATGTCATTGCTGGGAGGACAACTGTACAACATAGGATTAATACCACTGCATGCCAAGCAGTTAAGTGTGGTCCCGATTCTTACGACGGTTTCTTTGAGGATTTCAGCAGAAAGCCCGGCCCAAGAAGTGCTGCATTGTTGTCACAAAATCTGCGTTGCAAAAAACAATAGTTGAATACAGAACACCAGCCTCTCTGCAGCAGCTGCCTTCCAATGATTTAGCAGAACTATGTAAGGAATTATACAGCTTCGAAAGCAGCTAACTTCTGCTCATGTCCCAGCAGCACAGAAGGAGATGAGGAATCGGTCCTCATCAAAAGTTTGGCTTGGGCAGAGAGCAGGAAGAATAAGTGCTTCACAACTGCTTTGCTTCACAACTGCATCAACGCGCTTGGTTAAGGCCATATGCGCCCCAGAGGCCCACAAGTTCTCAACAGTCACAAAAAGGGTATTTAGGGGAATACGGTAAGGGTTCGGGATGATGGCATTCTCGGGACATTCAGGGGAAAGGGTAGGGATAATAACGTAGGGCCATCAGAGTAAGTGGTAGAGATAATAGGCAATATTGTGAAGTGGAAAGATGTTGCCTGCCAACAAGTCTGACCCTCACATTTGAACTGTCTCAGTTCATATTTGGGCTTCTCTCTACATGCTAATTGCAGCTACAGATGAAACATGAGGCAGCAGAACCCTGGTATGAGAGGCTGCTGAGCATGGAGCATGAGAGCTTCTCCTGTGTTGGCCTGGATGAATCCACCAGCAGCCACCGGTGGTTCAGCAAGTGATCTTATTGAATGTTACCAAATGTAAATTAAAGTAAATACTGTGCATGTGGATAAGCACGGGGGACAATACATTATGCATTAGGCTCTTGGTTCGGGCAATATGAGGCGCTGTAGACACACCTCCTCAAACCTGTTCAGTCCCATTATTCCTATTTTGTGCAGCAGTGAAATGTCAGAGACTTACAATGAGAGAGAGAGAGAGAGAGAGAGAGAGAGAGAGAGAGAGAGAGAGAGAGAGAGAGAGAGAGAGAGAGAGAAGACCAGATCAAAGTCTAGAGTCAGGGACAGTACAAAGAACGGCTGGGGGAGGAAAAGACGGGAGGAAGAGAGAGTGAGAAGTTTTTTTAAATGTTTTTCTGATGTTTATTTTACAATATGTGTATAATATGTAGGCCTACACGATGCACAATATCCTACGGTATTCAACAAACACCTCCTCACCTGTCGTCTGTCAGACAGCGGTGCCGTAAACAGTTTGTTAGATAGTTTATTTTAGGTGTACTATTGCACATAATTACACATATTACACATGACTGACTTCGGCTATATTGAGCGACCAGTTTTAATTTACATAAAATTGAAAATCGGTTGTCAAAATGTGTGGACCCCTGCATTATCCCAGTCTTGTAATGTGGACCCCCAACCAGACAGCAAGGAGAGACCTTCAAGGGATCTTCAAAACCAGTCCTGCAGTGTGTACTGTTGAAGTTGGCCGTGGCTTTAAAAGTCACGTAGTGGAGAGCAGCCTTAAGGAGGCACAGGAAGACGAGAGGGTGAGAGAAAGAGAGGGAAAGGGCGAACCAGAGCTAAGTAGGGAGGTGGAGGGACACAAACAGAGAGAGAGAGAGAGAGAGAGAGAGAGAGCAACAGAGGGCAAGTGAGAGAGCGCACCAGAGAGCGAGACAGAGAGGGAGATTGAAAAAAAGGAAGAGAGAGAGAAGAAGAGAGATGGAGAAGAGAGAGGAAAGAGAAAGAGAAAGAGAAAGAGAGAGAGAGCAATGTCATGTTTGCCAATTGTGTTTCCCCGCCGGCCCACGAGTCCATCCGTCTCCCCCTCCACCTGGGTCTCATTAGCCCACTGCTGCCTCACGCAGAGGCAGCCAGGACACGTGTCCTCCCCTCCCCTCCCCTCTCTTCTACTCTCCTCTCCTCTCCTCCTCCTCCTCCTCCCCTCTCCTGTCTTCTCATCCCCTCTTCCTCCTCTCATCTCCTCCCCTCCTCTTCCTCCTCCCCTCCCCTCCCCTCTCTTCTCCTCACCTCCTCCTCCTCCTCCGCCTCTCCTCTCCTCTCCCCCCGTGGTACTGTAGTGAGGTGAAGGCACTTCATTATCAGGCCCGTCCAAACTGGACAAGCCTGACCCCCGGTGAGGGCCCTGGTGGTGGTGGCAGCATCATTACGTGGCGCGCCACACTTTATTACACCGCAACGTCCGCAACGCCGTCACACTGGAACAAAATAAAAACCAAGCACAACCGTGATGCGGTGTGCTATTAGGTGTGCACAACTCCTATTATCTATTAGTACTATATATTATATACACGGCATCTATTATATGGGTGGGTAGCTCAGAGGAGCTCAGAGATAGAGCAAAGGTTGCTGGTTCGATCCCCGGGCTCCTCCTCCTAGCTCAGTGTGGAGGTGTCCCTGAGCAAGACACCACCTAACCCTCACTGCAACTGACGTGTTGGTTGTTACCTTGCATGGTCGGCAGCACCGTCGGTGTATGAATGGGTGAATGTGAGGCAATACTGTAAAGCACTTTGGATAAAAGCGATATATAAATGCTATCCACTTACCATATACATTTTATGAGATCTTTCGTATTATTATTATTCCAAAACGTACTTGTATGTAGAACAATAATTCAAACTGTATGTATGACTTTACTATCCAAACTTTTATGGATAGACTCATTATCTTACTTACTTACTATATTCAATTATTAGACTTTTAAATCTAGAACACAATAGAAACCACAGAGAACCACCTAGCAACCACCCAGAACACCATAGAAACCACCTAGCAACCACCCAGAACACCCGAGCAGTCACCACCTAGGACACCCTAACAATCACCCAGATTACCCTAGCAACCACATATTACACCCTGGCAACCGCCTAAAACACCATAAGAAACACCACATAGATCACCCTAGCAACCACCCAGAACACCTTTGCGAACCAACAATTACAACAGCACCCTAGCAACCGTCCAGAACAGCTAAGCAGCCACATCACTACGTCACTTTTTTGTCCATTAACATAACAGGGACTAAAAAGTGTACTATGTTTTGAGTTTTCTAGTTTCTTCTAGTTTTTCTTTGCCAGATATGACCTATACACCTTCATAGAAAACAAGTGTAGCTTTTCTGCTCCCGTTTTGTATTTATTTATGTATTTATTTATTTATCAGCCAAACAGTCAACTGTCACTCAGACGCCAGCGCCTCCGTCTGACCTGAGGTCACATGACACCACATGATGGCGTCGTTGGAGCGTGTTGAAGTCCCGGGGCATCGTCAGCGATCACACCCTTTCATATCATACCAGTGGTGCGATCTAATACCCTGATACCCACAGCTAAATAACAATGTCACGCCAATATGCAGTGATGTTTTGTGTTAAAAAGGTGACAGCTTCTTCCCCACAGCAACTGACGTCATTAACAAGACCCGGGACCCCCACTGATCCCCACCGATACCCACCCCCCATGGACACTATACTACACGTTATATTAACGTTTAACCCCACTGACTCCCACCCCCCATGGCCCTGTATAAGAAAGGTCAGAGTCGCCTGTATTTCCTACAGAGACTCAGATCTTTCAACGTCTGCAAAACCATGCTGCAGATGTTCTATCAGTTTGTGGTGGCCAGAGTCATCTTCTACGCTGTTGTGTGCTGGGGCAGCAGGGTCAAGGCAGCCGACGCTAACACACTCAATAAGCTCATCAGGAAAGCGGGTTCTGTCCTGGGAGTGGAACTGGAGTCTTTGGTAGAGGTCTCAGAGAGGAGGATGCTGAGTAAACTACTCAGTATTATGGACAACGCCTCCCATCCCCTGCACGCCACACTGGAGTCATACCAGAGCACCTTCAGCCGTAGACTGAGATTACCGAGGTGCACCACAGAACGCCACAGGAGGTCCTTTCTGCCTGTGGCCATCAAACTCTATAACTCCTCCCTATAACTCCCCCTACAAGACAATGAACACAACAATATAATGTGCAATATTATTATCTCTCTACATCATGTGCACTTTCCCCAGTTCTACGTTTTACATGCAATATTATTATTATTACTTCCAACATCATGTGCAATACTATTATTATCATGCTGTCTATAAATACTATCTATAAACACTACCTCTCATCATCATGTGCAATATTCTTAATGTCATGCCAAATAGTTTTTGCCGTCGAATATCGTATCTTACCATGCCTTCATACTTGTATATTTTAAGTGTAAATTTGTAAATCTATTAGTTTATTTTTTATTTTCATCATTCTGTTTGTACTGTATCGCTATGTAACCTACCAGCGGCTACCAGCCAGCACCCCATCATAAGGGGGATGAAATAGGGATCCCCCACTCTGAGGTTCCTCCTCGAGATTTCTTCCTTGTTAATTAAGGGAGTCGTTTCTTGTCCTTAGGGGGGCGGGGCTAGGGAGGTGTCATAAATCACGTTTGGCCCATAATAATCTGGCCTGTAAAGCCCTTTGAGACTGTCTTGTGAATAAGGGCTATACAAATAAAATTGAATTGAATTGAATTGAACATTGAATTAACCTGGCACAAGAATTTCCTTCGGGATGAATAAAGTTGTATTCTATTCATCTATTCTATTCTACACTATACTACACGTTATATTAACCTTTAACCCCACTGACTCCCACCCCCCATGGACACTATACTACACGTTATATTAACCTTTAACCCCACTGACTCCCACCCCCCATGGACACTATACTACACATTATATTAACCTTTAACCCCACTGACTCCCACCCCCTATGGACACTATACTACACATTATATTAACCTGTAACCCCACTGACTCCCACCCCCCATGAACACTACTGCGTTACATTAACGCACACATTTTCTTTAAATTGCACCTTTTAATTGCTTATTTTTAATATATGTTATATACATACATCATTTTTTTGGGGAATTTCAGTTTTTACTCTGTTTAATGTTCTATGTTGGGAACCAGTTGCAGAAAAGCACATTCCTTGTTTGCAAAAACTGAGACAATAAAGCTGTCTCTGATTCTGATTTAACATTTAAAAAAAGTGAGGCGTGCATGTATAAAAATGTTAGGCCTTAATCCGTGGTGTCAGTCACATCATAAACAGCCCCCCGCCCCCCCCTCTGAAGTACAAGGTGAGCCACGGAAAGTTAGTCACCATGAACCTACGCATCTCCCAGAAATGTACACTCCTCAACATCAAAACAACATGATTGCGTTTTTCAATTCTTTAAAGTGAATTTAAGCAAACTCTGCGATCAGTGCATGCTCTCCTGAGAGGCTAATAGCTGTCAGCACACTACAAACTACACACTACTTGATGATGATGGGCGCATGGCATATATATATATTTTTCATCACCGCCACCCTTTGAGTCTTGTGTGTGTGTGTGTGTGTGTGTGAGACAGACTCTTCAGAAGACCCACTGACTGGGAATAGTCCCCACCCACCCACACACACACACACACACACACACACGCTCTACCGCAAAGTCTGCCAGCAAATACATACATGCATAAGCAAACACAACACACACACACAGTTGGAAGAGTGTACTTAGCAAAGACAACTATTAAAAAGTAAAATTGTCACCTTCATATTTTTCGGGATACCTGATCTATTCATTCCACAGGGAAATCATCAATTTGAGACTTGCTAATTATCCATGTGATTAATTATGCATCGTATGAACCAAGCTAATCTACATAGGATTGTAATGTATGAACTCATGCTCATTACAATGAGGACAGGTGTGCAGAGTAAATATACTGCACATTTTAGCTGGTCAACAACCCTGCCGCTTAATGAACACACACACATGTACACACGCACGCGTGTGCACAAACACACACAAACACACACACACACACACACACACACACACACACACACACACAGGGACATGGGTGGACACCAACAACGAGGCAGCCACATTATGTAACACCTGAGACAGACGGTGTTATGTGTGTGTGTGTGTGTGTGTGTATGTATGTGTGAAGAGGTGGGTCTGTGCCAACTAATTAAAATCCCAGCTGGCAATGGGGATTACGGCAGGTAGGAAACACCACCATCCTCGGTCGGGGGGGGGTGAGAGAGAGGAGGAGGTGGGGGGGAGTGAGGGGGAGCGTGAGCGGGGCGTCAGTCTCTCAAAACAGGTTGTGGTGCTGACTGCTGTCCACGGCTGTCATTTCATTGGAGGCTGACGTCAGCCAATCAGTGGGATGTGCTTGACGAGCACAAAAAACATGAAATACCACGCTATTGCTGTTCTCAAGCTATCTGGCTACATCGCTCCATCTCCCGGTAAAACTGCTTGTCAAGATTTACCATGTTTGAGGCAAGCAATGTTGATTTAATAATTCATACAATGTTAGGAATAACAAGCTAATGAAAGGCAAAATTCAACGCTAGTCTATTATGATTACTACTACTACTACTCAAACATGCCGATTAGCCTTACACTGGACTGGAACAAGTGATTTGCGGGCGATTCCTCCCCCCTGTGGCAGAAGAGGGCACAGCAGCTCACAGCACGGTGGAAACAGATGTTATAAGATGCTGCTCTCCCTTAATTATATGAGTTGTATTGTTGGATGGTTGAACTGTGAACCTCAATGTGTTGGGGACAGGTTTTAACAGTTTTAAAAAAACGGATATCACCCAACCCTATAACATTGTCACATTTTCCAATGTAACAAGTTCCACACTTTGGCTAAAGGGTAACGACGGTTGGAACGTTAAAAATAAACCCCATTGTTGGCTGTTGGAGTCATTTTAATTTGAAAGTAATGTTAAAGGTGACAGCCATGTTTCTGAGTCATGAAACAAGTCTGGTTATTCTCGCTTTTAGCCAATTTCTTTTAATGATTAGTAGGGACTAGGAGTTTGCTAATGAACAAGTCCAGAACGTCAAAATACTAAACTTTACAACAAAGTTTCCAGAGGAGTTTTACCTCAGCTCTAGAGTTTCTGTGTAGTAATCAAAACATCTTACAGTGTAGATATAGAGATATAGAACATGAATGTAGATACGAATGACATGTGATGTGTGTATGTGATGTGTGTGTGTGTGTATGAGTGTATGGCCATGCATGTGTGTGTGTGTGCAAGTGTGTGTGCATGTGCCTCACTCACTCAGATTCCACTTGAGTCCGGTGGTGTGTGTTCGACAGGGTCCGCCCACTGGGATCAGACCTAACCACTCCCCCTCCAGGCCTGTGTTCACCTCCAGTCTGTGGGAGCCCTACACACACACACACACACACACACACACACACACACACACACACACACACACACACACACACACATATATATAACACTGTGACTGTCGATTCATCTCCATTGTGTGTGTGTGTGTGTGTGTGTGCACATGTACTGTATGTGTGGATGGGGAATATATTCCAAGACGATTATCATAAACCATGGAGGGGGATATCTATGCAGTATTTTAAGCTAGCTAAAATGCTATGGAAACAGTAAACTGTGCACACCGCTGGTGGAGTCGGCTACAGAACACTGCAAAGCAAAGTGCCAGAGTCACACAGGGAGGTGTGCTGCCCGGCCCGGAATCGTGTAATCGATATGATGATGCTGTTAGTGTGTTGTTAGCGTGTTGTCAGTGTCACCCTCCACCACTGTGTCAAACAAACCTCAAGCTCTTCCAAGTAACAGAGAGCTATTTTCAACTTCATGAACGACAACTCCCATGTCAAACACATACACACACATACACACACACACGCATACACGCATACATGCAAGCAAAAAAATGTGAGATGTTGTGTGTGTGTGACATATTCAACACACGTGTTTCTTCTCTGAATTGCTTCGTGGAGCGACAGAGCCGGAGGGGACAAAGCGAGGAGTGAAATGATCATGAACTGTAATGATAAACTGAAATGTGTTGTTATAAATATTATTTTAAGTCAGGAATTGTTCCCATGGTGTCTATTTATACGCGGTGTCGGTGTGCACCAGAATGTGCGAAAGTGGTGTGATAAAGAATAATCATGATCATTTTTACAAAATGACATTTCTTTTGTTATCTTTTACAGGATAACCCACACACATACACACAAACACGCACATGGTGTTCTCGTTAGCAGCCTCAGACAACATGTCGGTGAAATACTCACTTCTGCGAGCAGCTTGTCAGCACTTTTAATGAGTTAAAACATCCAACTCATCGTCTTGGCTATACGTACTTAAAGGGCGTTAAAGTAAGTAATTAAGACAAATACTGAATTCATCACATTCCGTTAACAAAAACATAATTATTGAACGACAGAATGTTCTTAGCGATGCCACGGAATATTAAAGAAAACCTCCAAACTGTCTTTGCTCGCTGAAATCTGCATGTGTTGGGTGTGTGACGTTTAAACAGTGTTGTTTAAAAATGTAAGCTAAAAACTAAAGGTGACTGAGCATTCTCAGTTGTTGGCCCGAAATTGTGGAATAGTTTGCAATTAACAATTAGACCTTCCCCTCCATTGATATTTAAAAAATCCGGCTAAAGACACATCTCTTGTCTCAGTCCGTCTCTGTCCCCCTCAAGCAAATTGTTTTGGGTTTTTGCACCTCCTGCTGGACATTGGTATTATGATTTACTACTTGTTTTTTTTGTGTTCTGTCTCCGCCCCCACCTGTCATAGTGTACCCCCTTCCTTGTGTGTTTCCCCTGATGTTCTAGTTTAGTTATTGTTTCATGTTGTATCTGCTGTTCGGTTCCCCATGCATGTTTCCCCTGATTAGTTTTCTGCCTATTTATACCTGCAGCAACCCTGTATTCCTTGTCAGATCCTCATCGTCTTATGTGTGAGTACGTTGCCTGTTCATCTGTGCCTGCCTGCCTGCCTACACCAGTAGTTTTGAATTAAATCATTTAAGTTAACTCGCTGCCTGCATTTGGGTCTTTTCCTCACCTACCTCTCTCCCGCACCTGTGACATCTCTTCTCTTTTGCCTCTTAATTAGCCATCGTGAACATATTCCTGACCGCACTGCCTTTTATTTGTTTGTATTTTATTGCTGTTTGTGTTGATTTCATTATGATATTCTATGATTTTATTAATTTACTTATATCCTCTTATTTATGTCTGTTTTTATATTTGATCATTACTATGTCAATCTCTCTGTAAAGCACTTCAGTCAACGTTTTTTGTTTTTAAATGTGCTCTATAAATAAACTGACTTGACTTGACTTGTTTGACAATTGGCATACACCCATCTCCCAGAAGCGACCGATGAACCCACTCCCCTTCCAGGGTGGGATCGGGGGTTGGAGAGAGCGGAGCAGCACAGGACGCACAACAGAAGTTGTAAACACCCATCCGGCAAAAAACGCGACAACCCCAACTCCAAACAACCGCTGTCCGGCGCGCTTCCCAAGCACGCGCCTCACACAAACGCAGGTGTCAGGTGTTCATTAGCACCGCGCCGCCGCGGTCCGCACTTTGACGAATGAGCTTCATTTAGCTTTAGATTTCCTGTGTGTTTGTCTATGTGTGTGCACATGTGCGTGTGTGTGCATGTGTGAACATGTGTGTGTGTGTGTGTGTGTGTGTGTGTCCTTAAAGTGATTAGAGTACACAGGTACATGTTCATCACCACAGGCCAGAGCACGGCTGGTATGCCGGAATAAAAAGAGACAAGAAATGAAGGGTGTGGCAGATTAACCAATGAGAGGAGGAGATGAGATGATGTCATATTCATCCATTCTTTTCTCTGCCTGTCTCTGCCTCTCTCTTTCTGTCTCTCTGTCTCTCTCTACCACCAGCCTCTCATACAACCCCATCTCATTAGAAATGCAGTTCAGGGGGGTGAAGCAATTCAACATCAAGTATGCATGTGTGTGTGTGTGCGTGTGTATGTGTGCCTGCATGCGTGTGTGTGCGTGCCTAAATGCGTGTGTGTATGTGTATGTGTACGTGAGTGTGTGTGTGTGTGTGTGTGTGTGTGTGTGTGTGTGTGTGTGTGTGTGTGTGTGTGTGTGTGGAGACTGGAGGTGTGGGGATATTAGATTTATTTTGAACTTAAAGGACATTTACAACTCCTTCACGTAATAAACTACATTTGCTGAATACAAACAGAGCAACTTTCTCTCTAGTTTCTCTCTCTCTCTCTCTCCTTATATGTGATATTTAAGCTATAATGTGCATGGTCGGCACTTTCGAGCCACGACGACTTCAGGCCGTAAGGCTGCTCTCCCCTACGCGACCTCTGAAGTCCAGGCCGACTTCGGCAGTGTACACTACACGACTGGTTTTGCTGTGGGGTTGTCGCAATACAATGCTTGTTTGTGAACCCTCCAGACATAGTCATTGTTTTTGTAAAAACTTTCAAAATTAAAAATTTAAAAATGTAAATAACCTTATTACATGTATATCCAAACACCAACTGGCAGAACTCAGCCAGTTGAGAGCGGTTGGAGGGACATCTGGTATGTACCGCCCGCTTCAGGTCTAGCCACAACATTTCTATAGGATTGAGGTCCGGACTTTGACTAGGCCAATACAGAGTATGAATCCTATATATTTTAAGCCATTCCTTGGTACTATTGCTGGTATGCTTTGGGTCGTTGTCTTGTTGCAGAACCCATTTTCGGCCCAGCTCCAACTCCCTGACTGATGGCAGGAGATTCTGATCAACAATTTGTTGATAGGCATGATAATTCATGTTTCCCTGGATAATATGGAGTCCGGAGGCAGAAAAGCTGCCCCAGACCTTCACATTTCCATCACCATGCTTCACTGTTGGGAGGAGGTTCTTTTCTTGGTATGCAGTGTTTGCTTTTCTCCAAACATGGTGGTTTTGATTGTGACCAAATAATTCCATCTTGGACTCATCTGACTTCCAGAAGGCCTCTGGTTTGTCCAAGTGTTCTCTGGCAAAGTTGAAACGGGCAGCTTTGTTCTTTTTTGAGAGCAGAGGCTTCTTTCTAGCAATCCTCCCATGAATGTCATGTCTATTACATTTTCATCTGATTGTAGACACATGTACATTTACCCCAGATGCTGCCAGAGAGGTCTGCAACTCCCTAGAGGTGATTTTGTCGATTGCTTAATTTTTTATTTATTTGGTGCTTGGTGATAGTTTTGATGGGCGTCCACTTCTAGGCAGAGTTGTGGTCATGTTGACTGCCCTCCATTTGTAAATGATTTGTCTTACAGCGGATGGATGGAGCTGGAATCTTTTGGAGATGGTCTTATAGCTTTCCCCAGACTGGTGGGCTGTCAGTACCTTCTTCCTGATGTCCTTGGATATCTCCTTTCCTCTCGGCATTGTTGATCTGTGTAGGTACACCTTGGCACTACAGTGGTTTGGTTGGTGACCTCTCTCTTTTAATCTGTGTTGCCCAACCCTTTTCCTAAGGATGTCTCATTTGATTGGTCTGTTTAATTGATTAATTAAGCACCCAAATGTGTTTCACCTCAATCTATTACCGACTTGATTTTACTAATGCAGCTGGAGGTTCACTTACTTTTGCACATACACTAATTCCATGTTTCATGTAGTTTTTTGGCTACTCCTACCCTGGAAATCCAGAGTTCTCGCGAGAGCACAATTTGAATTTGCTCAGCGAATACTCTGGTAATGAGCAACATGCTCATTAGCTATTCCTGTTGTTCTGAACATCAACCAATCACATCGGTGTATCTGATATAGGCGGGCCAGAGGCGGGCTAAACAGATGACGTCAGCGCTGCGACGGAATCAGTCCGGAATCAGTCAGTAAACATTGCAAGATGGCTATCGAAAATGTTGACTGAGTATCTGTACAAACTAGGGATGCACCGATACCACTTTTTTTCAGACCGAGTACTTGTACAAGTACTTACATTTGGGTACTTGCCGATACCGAATACCGATACGAGTACTTAATAAAACCATTACAGTTCTAATGACTTTGAAAACATGTTATTTTTTTTCTGGGGGGGGGCAATGTTGCTATTAAACATCCATAAACGACAACTCGGTTGCATCTCTTTATTTCAATATTCCTTGGCTAAGAATATTACAAGGTTAACGTTGCGTTGCCAAAGTGGTATCTTCGTGGTATTTCCATTAAGCTACATTTACGTCTCCCTGTCAAACTATTCTCCAAAACAAACTCGTTTCCGTCCTCTGGATACGTCACCCCGTGTATTCTTCTGATTGGTCGTAGTGTTATCCAATTGCGTGCAGTGATATTTTCAAACGCATTCTTGGTGCCGCCCCTCGAGTTGGGCCATTTTCATTACTCATTACCAGACCTACAGCTTTCTAGATGTGGGTCTGGATTTCCAGGCTAGGCTACTCCCACAATTCCCTCTCAACAAGTACATGCAATTGATAAACATAAACCTGACATTTCATATATAGAAAACTGGTGATGCTAGAATAAGAAAATCATGGTTAAACAACAAAACTCTAAACTGCTCAAGGGGTTCACATACTTTCAAGCAGCACTGTATAGCTATTCTTGCACACTTTACATGGTACAAGAAGACAAAATACAAGAAAATATGAATCAAAGTTGAAAGTAAAACATTTAAAAGCAAATCAGAGAGAGAGAGAGATGACTCACTGGTCTGAGAAGCAGTGCCAGGCTGGTTCCCTGGATGATGGACAGGGGGAGCGGCGTGATGGACA
>PIJE02000020.1:592956-612956 GCA_002895965.2 Coryphaenoides rupestris
CTGCACTCTCCCTTCCACTCAGCAAGTTATTCACATCATTATTCACAACCCGAGTTCTCTTGTCCTTCAGCAGCTTTACCAGAACCTCGCTGTTCCCTCTCATAAAAAGGAATTAGTGTGCTTTTTTCAATGTAGAAATATATAGAAAAAATATAGAATATTGTGAGTGAGATACAAGGAGAGAGCAAAACGGAGTCAAGAGAGAAGAATCACACACACACACGATATGCAGTCGCACTGCTGTTGTGTGTAAGTGTGCATACACGTGCACACATCTGTGTGTGTGTGTGTGTTGTGTGTGTGTGTGTGTGTGTGTGTGTGTGTGTGTGTGTGTGCACGCACCCTGGCCAAGAGTCACATCAACATTTAAAACGGTAAACACAGGCTCCCCGGGCGCGGATCACAGATGCATCGTGGTGACGCAGCTCCGAGAACATGACAACGCCGAGACGCGCTGAAAGTGTGTGTGTGTGTGGGGGGGGGGTATTGATAGCTTCCCTGTACTGCACCAAGGGTCGACTTGGATGCTTATACGTATATTGCAGCCTGCATTTGTTCTGCACACAGACTTAATAAGCTTTTAATTTCAGCCAATGCAGGCAAAATGCTGGCTGTTAAACACAGCCAGCCAGCAGGGGGCAGCCTGCCCCTCCCCCCCCCCCCCCCTCCTCCCTCCCCCAAAGCAGTGTTAATTTCGTTAACGAAATGTTTGACGAAAAATATGCTTTAACGACCTTTTTCCCATGACTAAGACGTGACGTTGACGTGACGAAAACGGATCTTTGAAAATAAAAACTGTGACTAAATCTATTTTTACTTTCGTTGACGAGATGAGACGAGTTAGTGGTGGACTAACGGACATTCAAAATTTAATGAATTATTAAAGAGTTTGGTTCCAAAACGCGATAAGCGCCATTAAAAAAAATCGAGTTCTTGCCACCAGGAGTTTGCCATTTGATCACTATTCAAAGTTCTACATTCAATTTCCGCAAAACGCGACAACCGGCTAGTTTCTCTGCATTATATTATTATATTATTATATTATTATGTTATTATATTATTCCCTTTCTTTCCAAACTGTGATAAACGCCACGGCAGATTTTCAGCAGACTCAGATATATCCGCTCGGCCAATCACAGCGCGCCATTCCTGTGACGTCACTAGCCTAGTGACAGCTGTCAAAGTCCTGTCAGAGCAACACACACACACAACACACAACACACACACACACACACACACACATATCGTAAGAGATTTTAAGCGAAATTATTCATTGAATGAAATAATGAATAACTTTGATGGAACAGAGGAGCCGGTGGTTGTTTCCACAGTGGGAAAAAAAACATAAACCATCAAAAGATCATCATAGACGGGAGAATGTGAAGAAAATGCGACATTCTGGCGGTGGTCGCTAGACCTTATTAAGACGCAGAAGCGCCTGATCACCGTGACTACAGTCCGTCTTCTTGGTGTGTGTGTTGCCGGCGATTTCTTACACACACACACACACACACACACACACACACACACACACCAAAAAGACGGACTGTAGTCACGGTGATCAGCGCATTGCTGGTGATCTTGGTCAAAACGTCCAGTCTTTCTACGCTCATTCAAGTAAAGTTGAACAGGACCAGGCGCTTCTGCGTCTTATAACAGTTAATAAGGTCCAGCGAGGAGGGGGGGGGGCAGGCGCGCATTGTCGGGTTTTTATCAATCAGATGAATGCATCAAATCGTCGTGCAGTATGTCGATCTATGCAATACATCATTAGAAGGATACCCGGTCTGTTGTTCACAGCAGTTCCGGTCATCTTATTTTTTAAATGTGACTAAAACTAGACTAAAATTTTAGTTTTCGTCGACGAAAACTAAACTAAAATGTTCTGAGTTTCCGTCGATGAAAACTAGACTAAAACTAAGAAGGATAAAAATGACTAAATGTGACTAAAACTAATATGCATTTTCGTCTAAAGACTAAGACTAAGACTAAATCTAAAATAGCTGCCAAAATTAACACTGGCCCAAAGGAATACAAATAAAAACACTTCTTAAAGACTGTGGTCCAAAAAGTCTGGAGTCTGGAGAGACAGACACATGCTTTAAGGGAAACGGTATTTCGAAGCAAATCTAACGCATGTGTAATATAAAATTTGGGACCAACTATAACCATGAGTGATTACTAGATATTTAAAGCTTTGAATAGATTGTGCTAATATATTAATCTATCCAGCTGTGTGCTAGGCCAGCGTGAGGTGAGCACAAAATGTTAATGATGATGTTAATGTTTTAAAAGTCTTAAACTTCAAATTTATCAGGAACTGAGGAGCTGCAGAGGAGGTCATCTTTTATTACATATGAATGCAAAACATCTTGTGACTTTTATATATCTATGTGACTTTTAGACCTTTATAGAAACTTTTGTATCCAGAACCATTTGAGTGTGTCCAGTCACTAGCAGTCATCCATTGACTGACGTAACGTAAGAGACCTCCGCGCTGTAACCTAGCAACCCCATCCTGAACACACGCTTGTTTAGGGTGGTGGTGGTGAGAGGGGGGGGGGGGGTATTGATCTCTTCCTCCCGAGGGGTCAATCAAATGCCACGTCAAGCAAACATCAAACCCATGGCATTCTAGCACAGGACGACATATTTATACCTGTGTGTGGTGTGTGTGTGTGTGTGTGTGTGTGCTTAGGGACCCCCCTCCCCACACACACACACACACACACACACACACACACACATACAAAAACACAGTGCGCCCACAGTGTGTGTGTGCTTTGGCTGCACTGTACGATAAAAAAGCACTTCTAACTAAAGTTATCGCCATGCCGACAACAAACAGCCTGCTGCTGCTCCTCCACACAGAGCAGGCGTGGAGCTACTCTCTATTCTGTTACCACCTCCTCCTCCTCCTCGCCGATGAACGACACACCGGAAAGATAAGGGATGAAAAAGAAGGAAAAAGATGTAATTAACTCCCCCCACTCCCCCCTCCATCATGTGGCGACACTCATCTGCATGTGTCCCTCCCTTCCTCCCTCTCTGCCTCCCTCCCTCTCTCCCTCCCTCCCACCTGTTCCTCAGCCCTGGCCTGAACTCATGCCAGAACTCAGGCCTGTCAGCTGCAGTGTTAGCTCTACTCTACAGCACTCACTAGTGACTCGTTGAGACCACCGGGGAGGGGCTGGTGAGTGGGTGTTGTTGGTGTTCACTCAGCAGCACCGGGAGAGCAGATTCAACACCTTCCTGCCGTCTCGGTCTCTCGGGGAGAACGCAATGAGTGTGACAAGACTTGACTCGAAGGGAAACAGATTCTAAACCAGTCATCTTTTTATGGGGGGGCGGCACGGGTCACACTATGTGTGTGTGTGTGTGGTGTGTGTGTGTGTGTGTGTGTGTGTGTGTGTGTGTGTGTGGTGTGTGTGTGGACTCACCTTCTCTGCATAAAAGGCCTTCACCTCTGAGGTAATGGAATCAAAATCCCCACTGATATAGTCTGGGAGAAAACTGGAGAGAGACGAGAGAGAGAGAGAGAGAGAGAGAGAGAGAGAGAGAGAGAGAGAGAGAGAGAGCAAGCATACGTGTGAGTGTCAGTTCTCTAAGTGAGTGAGAGGTGGAGCCACAATGAGACAGGGCGAGTGACTGTGTGATTTTCAGGGGCATCGAGATACACACACACACACACACACACACACACACACACACACACACACACACACACACACACACACACACACACACACACACACACACACACACACGCACTTGCACACACAGTATATATATGTCTTACTTACCCCAGGGAAAACATACACATAATTAAACACGTCAATATACACATATTTCAACACGTGTCTCAGCACACATACACACCATGCTCTCACGCAGCAGCACGGAGCGGCGTCTAAAGTTTAAACTAGACCATAAAGCCTCCTGCATGCACAATACACCATCCTGCCAAAAAACACGAAAGGACGCCCAATCATCAACAAACTGAGCTCATAGGAAAATCACATTTGTAAAACTTTTTGTGTGAAATTGAATGACAATTTTCCCGTAATACAACCAATTAGGGGAAGTTATTCAATCTGCAACCCAACGCTGTGCGCGGGTGTGTCGGGAGGGACGGGGGGGTGGGGGTGGATGTATCCGTGTCACACACCCGCACCCACGTTTCATAAATTTCCTCCCCGACACTCTTCTTGAGCGGAACGCCGTTTACCAACAAAACAATCCTCCGGTCCCCGGGTGTCAGGATTAGCAAGGACCAAACAGAGAAAGACAGCCAAACAACACACACACACAAGCATGCATGGGCGCGCACGCACGCACGCACACACACACACACACCTGCCTCAAAGTAAACTTCTTATTGTAGCGAGACAGATAGCTTTCTGTTTCCTGGCTACGTTGTGCACGGTGGTTGTTGTGTGCCGTGGTGGAGACCCGTGTGTGTGTGTGTGTGTGTGTGTGTGTACGTTTGTGTGCGTGTGTACGTTTGTGTGCGTGTGTGTGTACGTGTGTGTAACGACACAGAGCAGGGGGATGCCACCACACCCGCCGTCGCCGCTGTCTGGGGTATTAACAGGTCTGACATTACCATTTCACGCTCGGTCGGCCAGCGTGTTCTGACTGTGTGTGTCTGTGTGTGTACTGTTTGTGTCTGCATGCATGTGTGTGTGTACTGTGTGTGTGTGTGTGTATGTGTATCTGTGCGTGTGCATGTGTGTATGTGTGTGGGGAGGGTCTCTGAGTGAGTGAGTGAGCGCGCGCGTGTGTGTGTGTGTGTGTGTGTGTGTGTGTGTGTGTGTGTGTGTGTGTGTGTGTGTGTGTGTGTGTGTGTGTGTGTGTGTGTGTGTGGTGTGTGTGTGTGTGTGGTGTGTGTGTGTGTGTGTGTGTGTGATTGTTCCGGTCGGTTGAAGACAGAGATAGGGGGATTATTCCATCCTTGCCTCCTCAGCCTCCACATTTATAATGCAAGACAAACACATCTGCAAGTTAAAACAATCTGCTGCAAGGCTACACACACACACACACTCCACACACACTTGAGGCGCAGTAAGCATAAAGAAAGCACGCAAAGAACTGCCCACCCTCCCCCACCCACCCACACGGATTACGTCCCCTCGTCCAATGAGTATAAATAAACATCATGACAGATGTGACTAGACACGACACAGGGCCTGATCGCAGCTTGAAACACACACACACACACACACACACACACACACACACACACACACACACACACACACACACACCACACACACACACACACACACACACACACACCACACACACACACACACACACACACACACACACAGTTTTAACCACGGCTCTAACCTCCAACGGTAACAGACCAGAAGACATTCCAAATTGTGTGTGTGTGTGTGTGCATGAGTGTTTAGCACTTCTGACAATACTCTCTTCCACATTAATATTAACTGACACTTTCATTTGGACGGGAAATAGAGCGTTTTGCCACCAGTTTGCCCGAGTAGCAGGCAGCGGCAGGAAACGACCGTGCCCTTTGCCTGTGTGTGTGTGTGTGTGTGGTGTGTGTGTGTGGTGTGTGTGTGTGTGTGGTGTGTGTGGTGTGTGTGTCTGTGTCTGTGTCTGTGTGTCTGTGATGGTCGCCCTATCTGTCTCCCACCTTCTCTCTCTCTCTCCTCTCTTCTCTTTCCCTTCGTGTTCTCTCCACATCTGCTCTACACCGAACACACAGCCCAGGCTAACTGAAGAATAACTTAAATTATAACTTCAGGGTTTTTTCAACCTCGACGCCCAATTTTCCCTTCATCACTTTGTTTCTACCCAACTAATGCAGACAACAATCTTTAAAAGTTGGTCCATGTGGGAGTGTGTGTGTTATGTGGCGGTGTAGGCAGGGCTGCTGCCACAATGCCACATGCAGTGGCTTAGTTTGGGGCTCCTTCAAAGGAGACAGGCAGTAGTGGTGTTGAAAGTCCCGTTTATTGTAAAATGTTGGTAAAAATTACATGACATTGAACAGATGGTTTATGCTAGCATGCTAGTTCTCCTGAGTGTCGGTGTTGATGGCTGACTTAACTCAGTGGTGCACTGATTAGCCAATGCACCACTGGTTTGTAGCCCCATCCCCCCAGACTCTAACGGGCCAGGTGAGGCTATAACCCCACCCACCCCAGACTCTAACTGGGCAGGTACACGCAGAGACAGAAGGGCTGTCCAAAATAATAAAGTAACGGCTTATTATATTTTGTAACGAAAATATATATTCCAACATTCAAAATGTCTCATTCGATGTCAGCAATTATATGGGGAAAAATGTAAACAAATAAATTGGTTTGCCATAGCTTACAAACTCAAAGCATGTGCATCCACGCCGGCACAAACATTACATATAAGAGAGCATCCTTTTTTATTGTAACAATACATTTTTTTATTGTAACAATAAAAAAGGACAATACCGAACCCGCCATCCGCACATGTAGCCCGACCCGAACCCACATATCCTATAATAACCATGAGCAGTGAAAACGTCTCATAATGATCACCTTACAACTGGATCACAGCGATTTGGCTTCAAAACGCGCGATCCGACCTGCAACTTCTTTGTTTTCACCCAGAAAATACCACCGCGCAAATCACTTTTTTTGTCACCGGGCAGGTTTCTATTTGTTGTGAAGTACTTCCACACATCCTGATGCACAAGTTCCGTGTTTGATGGCAAAAGCTGCTGTCTATTCTGGGCAGCGCGTGAAAACACGTGGCCCACGACCTGTTGACTTTCTTCTGGCAGGAGTCGACTTGTGGTCATCTACGATTGATGCGTCGATATCGATTACCTCATGCCCAGCCCTATCCAACCACCTCCTGCCCAGTATTGAGCGAGGAACACAGTCGCAAAGTCTGGCATAGTAGCCCCTTTGGGGCCATTGCGGCCCAGTAATGTAGATTCTCACAAGCAAAGTGCTTGTTTTGCCACTGACAGAATGCTAGGTTTGTTGGCCACATTAGGGAGAAGGATCTCTGCCTTGATCCAGTCTGTTTGTTATTACATTTACATTTACATTTAGGGCATTTGGCAGACGCTTTTATCCAAAGCGACTTACAAAGAGTACATTTGTTGAAGGAGAGGCAGCAATATATCACTGTGGTACCTGAAGATAAGAGTAGAGCTGTTTTCCAGCATTCCTATTTACGAGACGAATAGAACGAGTTTCATAATTGCCAAGTTGCCTGCATAAGTAGCTGGGCAGTCGTGCAATTCTAAGCATGATACAACATCTGAGAACGAACAACAATGCTAAGTGCCATTAATAATGTTAAGACATATAAACACACAGGTTAGTGCTGGGGGGGATATGTAGAGTCCAGGTGAACTTGGGTCTTGAGTCTCTTGCGGAAGCTGGCGATCGACTCGGCCGTCCTGACATGAGCCGGGAGCTCATTCCACCACTGCGGAGCCAGAACCGTGAAGAGTTGGGACTTGGAAGTGCGATGTTTGGCTGTTTTTAGTGAAGGCGGTACCAGTCGTTTGGCAGAAGTTGCTGAGCGGAGTGCTCGGGCTGGGGTGTAGGGTCGGACTAATGTTTGGAGGTAGGTAGGGGCGGTTCCGTTGACAGCCATGAAAGCCATGACAGCATTACAGATTAAGACTTCTTATCTATCTACCTAGACATTGCACATTAACCCTTGTGTTCAGGTCATGTTTTTGTTTCTCATCCAATGTTCGCGGGTCTGGTGGATCCACCGCATTATTGAGTCTTTAAATCAATAAAGCCATAACATTTTATGTAAAAAATACTGAACAGATGTTTACTTTATCTCAATTACAAGCAATATCGACAGCATATATGGTTAATATTTGCCATTTACCTCTGTTAGATCACATTTATCAATAGGAGCACTTTAAAACAATGTTTGTCAATTAATAGACATTATCATATTCTCATACCACACCTTGGGCAGCAGGCCAACTCCTATATCCTGCAACCTATCCTGCTTGGACTACTTTCTTCGCCTGGTATTTACCAAGCTTGGCCATGTTAGTAGGACCCCGCATTGCTGCCTGCAGCTATATTTTTTATTTGAATCTTAATTTGACTGTCTTGTTTTATCCCCTGTAAGGTGCCCTTGGGTGTCTTGAAAGGCGCCTCCAAATAAAATGTATTATTATTATTATTATTATTATTATTATTATTAATAATGATAAGAAACAGACCGGACCAAGCCAAAGGTAAAGAAAAGTGCTGTATTCCTCCTTTCCATACATTTGTCAAACACTTAAACCATCTGCACCTGTCAGTGGCAGAAATAAGCACACAGCAATTGCCTCAAAGGGTTACAAAGCAGGAACCCTTTGGACCAATACTGGACCAACTTCAAAAGCTTTTGTCCTCATTAGTCAGTTAGACCCAAAATGATAGGAAAATAGGGTCCAGGATGAAAAATCCTGAAGTTATCCTTTAATTTGTCCACCATCTTCTCCTGTCTCTCTCTCTGTCTGTCTCTCTCTCTCTGTCTCGCATCTTCCTTCATTAAGACTGAGCAGTTGCATCATTGCGTCCCCCACCGATCTCACCCCCCCCCCCCCTTCTAGGCCCACTCCACACAGAGAGCTTCATTAGAAGGACATTGTTGTTCTGTGCCTGTTGACACCAAATCAGGGTGAGACAGATCCATGATGTTTGTTCCCTCGCCTCCGAAAAAACACTCCAGAAGACAATCTCCCTGATTAGCCACTCTGCTGTCATCACGCCAAACAAGCACCAAGGTGTGTGTGTGTGTGTGTGTGTGTGTGTTATAGACAGTGGTGGGTATAACGTTGTAAGTTTGACCACGATGTTATGATGGCGAACAACAGGCAATCCCTGGCAAAGTTACTTGTACTTCATTAAGAGTCATTAAGAGTAATTTTTTTATAGGAGTAATTGTACTTTTTCTAGAGTATTGTCAAATTGTCAGTCCTCCAGCCACCACTGCTTATAGAAGATGGTGATGGACACCAGACATGGGTCACTTCATACATCGTCACGTGCTGATGCCATGCATGGAGAAGCAGAAACAAACACACAACACACACACACACACACGCGTGTACACACACACACACACACACACACACACACACACACACACACACACACACACACAGTCGGTGCACACTGAACATGAGTGCATGCGTGGTCATGTGGCTCAATGCGTTTTAATTGTGCGTGCACCTGACAGAGCACACATCCAGAACCATCATCATCATCATGACCATCATCATATCAGGCGTGTTGGGGTGTGTCTGGCGGAGCGAATCGTCTGTGAAGCATCCCCTCGGGAAAACAAATAAAATGTTTCTTATTGTAGCACCGCGGTTACAGAACAACATTTTAATTAGGCCGTGAGCATGACTCTTTAAACCGTCCATGTGACGTGAGCCATGTGTCCCGCATGCCTCGATGTGCCGTGTGTGTGTGTGTGTGTCTGCTAGCTTACTCTTGTTGTTGTCAAATGATAATGTGTGCATGTACGTTTGGATGCATGCGTGCACAGGCACACACACACACACACATACATGCACACACACACACACACACGCGTGCGCACACACACACACGCTTGCACGCAGGCAAGCAGACAGGCAGACAGACAGACAGACACACACACACCATGGGAGAAAACTCACCCAATAGTCTCTGTCAACACAGGCGAGATTAAATGAAGGTGGGGGGAGGGTGGAGACAACATGCACCACAAACAAACACACATGCATGCTGTGAATGAAGCCTCCACATGCATCTGGGAGCAGCCTGCGCACGCTGTGGCCGTCCGCTCAGTAAACACACAACACACACTGAGGTGGGCGGCGGTCGCTGGCCTCGACGCACACATAGTTCGGCCCAGATGATGTGTCGAGAACAAGCTGCGAGAACTCCTGAACCAGGGCTGCGAGAACAAAATGACGTCATTTTGTTCTCGCAGCCCTGGGTGCGAGAACAAAGTTCTCGCAGAGTATGGATCAGCCTTTAGTCAGCCACCAGCACACACACTCAGGAGAGTGCTAGCATGCTAGCTGGGAACCATGTGCTCCATGTCATGCCATCATACTTTTACAATAAACCAGACTTTTCACCACAAACCTGCCTGTGTCCTTGGAGGAGCCCGAACTAAGCCAATTTGTGGCATTGTGGCAAAAGATCTATGCTACACTGGAATAAGAGCAGAAGTGTCATTGTGAGTGCATCTAAGAACTTACAATATGCTAAACAATGCTGTAATTGTATGTATTGTGGCAAGACGGGACTTTCCGGCCCCTCCCTCCCGAGTCCCAGGGATCGCAGCTGTAACCTATCGGCTAATTAGGAGGCAAAGTGGTGACAGCTGCGGCCGATCACGGACAAGGGGGGACACGGCTATAAAGCTGCGTGGTTACTCCCAGTAGGGAGTTCGGGGATCGGCGATCGGGGTTTGCGCCGACGCGCCGGGGAGCGCGCCGAGACGCGAGGGACGCCGAGACTACGCCGACACGGGAGAGACGCCGACCCGAGATCGCGCCAACACTTCGGGTGTCGCCGAGGACAGTGCCCCGCGGAGCACGGCTACCCGGGAGGAGGAGTCCTGACCGGAGAGGACTCCTGGTCGTACATGTTAAGTACTGACGTCATCTGTGTGGAGTTCTAATAAACGGCCCGCAACGGAGCCTGAACAGACTTGGTTCTAGTGTTTTGTATGCATCTTGCCTCAAGTGTGGAAGCGGGTTGCCACATATGGTGGAGAATGCGGGCACCTAATTCCAACGCGGACGCATAGGAAAAAAAAAATAATTTACCCCCTAGAGGAACTATTTAACATCTTCGTAAAGTGTGGTCCAGACATGGATGCCCTGGTCGACTGTTTGGTCCAGGATGGCGGGCCCCCTGTTAAGACCCGCCAGCAGAAGAAAAAGGCCAAGAAGCAGAAGGCTGGAGCTGCTGCCGGGACAGGCCCACGAGTGCAGGAGAAAGCCCTCTCCCTCCAGGAGGAGGCCGACCTGGCTAAAGAGCAGGTGGAGCAGCTCCGCCATGAGCTGGCCCGGGAAAAGCTGGAAATGTGCCAGCAGATGGAGGAGATGAGGGAGCGAGTGGCGGCCATGCAGGAGGGAAACCTACGGGGGTACCAGAAGCTGCAGGTCGTGCAGCTCCAGGCCAAGGAGCAGCGGGAGGCCGTGGCCCAGTAGGAGGAGCAGGCCAAAGAGCAGGCCAAAGAGCTCTAGGCCCAGCTGGCGGCAGAGCAGGCCCAGCTGAAGGCCGCAGCCCAAAAGGAGAAGCAGGCCCTAAAGCAGGCCCACGAGCTCCGGGCCCAGCTGAAGGCCGCAGCCCAGCAGGAGGAGCAGGCCCTAAAGGAGGCCAACAAGCTCCAGGCCCAGCTGACGGCGGAGCAGGCCCAGCCGACGGCGACGCAGGCCCTGCTGACGGCGGAGCAGGCCCAGCTGAAGGCCGCAGGCCAGAGAGAGGAGCAGGCCCGGGAGCAGGCCAGAGAGCTCCAGGCCCAGCTGACGGCGGCGCAGCAGGCGACCCGCGAGGCAACGCGGAAGGCGACGCAGCCGACGACGCGGCAGGCGACGCAGGCAACGACGCGGCAGGCGGCAACGCAGCCGACGACGCGGCAGGCGACGCAGGCGACGACGCGGCAGGCGGCAACGCAGCCGACGACGCGGCAGCCGACGACCCGGCAGGCGACGCAGCCGACGGCAAGCCGGGAGGCGGTGCCGCAGGAGACGCTGCGGAAGCGGGATGGGGAACCAAAATGTCCCCTCCGACCCCCGGAGGGGGCTGTTGGGGCCGGGACCGGTGGCCCCGGCCACTGCTGATGATCTCTCTCACTACCTCCGCCTCCTCTCAGCTCTCACCTCTACTGTGTCAGTAGCCAAAATCAGCCTTCTACCATACAAAGATTAACTCTTCCGCCTCCTACCTCAGGAACATTTTCTCCATGTTCTCATCCCTCCTCAACCGTCCCACCCTCCGGGACCTGTATCTCTCCTATCATTCCTCTCCAAAACCTGTATCTCTCCTATCATTCCTCTCCAATACCCTAGTACTGGTACTGGGACCCCTTCTGTTCTCCTTATACACTAGATCTCTAGGCCCTGTAATCACATCCCACGGCTTCTCCTATCACTGCTATGTAGACGACACCCAACTGTTCCTTTCCTTCCACCCCGACACCCAAATCACAACACGCATCTCTAAATGCCTGGCTGACATCAGCAGATGAACGACCAGCTGTCCTGCAACGCCAACATTACCTCTGTGGCCCGATCTTGTAGAATTGTTCTCTACAAGATCCACAAAATCCGGACCTTCCTCATATGTGAAGCAGCACAGATCCTGGTCCAAGCACTCGTCATCACTCACCTCTACAACTACTGCAACTCTCTCCTGGCTGGACTCCCCGCCTCTGCAATCAAACCCTTACAACGCATACAGAACGCAGCAGCACGCCTTGTGTTCAATTTACAAACATTCTCCCATGTAACCCCCCTCATCCACAACCTCCACTGGTATGACATTAGTCAGACCCTACGCCCCAGCCCGAGTGCTCCACTCAACAACTTCGGCTAGACGACTGGGACCACCTTCACTAAAAACATTGCTCTTCCCAACTCTTCTCTCTTCTGGCACCACAGTGGTGGAATGAGCTCCTGGCTGACGTCAGGACGGCAGTTGCTCGCCAGCTTCCACAAGAGACTCAAGAACCACCTGTTCAGAGTTCACCTGGAATCTGGATAACCCCCCCCGCGCCTTCCTCTGTGAATCCCTACCACTAACTTGTGTGTTTGTACTGTGGCAACCCGCTTCAAGTCATAGGCACGACGCATAGGAAACACGGACACAAACGTCTGGTTAAGGCTCCTCAGGCGGGCCGTTTATTCCAAACATACCACACAGAGGACGTCAGCAATTATCACCAGCATAAACACGGCTCGGGACTCCTCTTCCCGGGTAGCCGTGCTCCGTGGGGTCCGGTCCCCGTGTCGGCCCGATCGCCGCGACACCCGACGTGGCGTACGTGTCAGCGTCTGTCACGTGTCAGCGTCTGTCACGTGGCAGCGTCTCTCGCGTCTTGGCACGCTCCCCGACGTGTCGACGCGATCTCCGTTCCACTGGGAGGAACCCCACAGCTTTATACCCGGGTTCCTCCTGATTGTCTTATTACCTGCAGCTGTCTCCACCTGGCCTCCTGATTAGCGAGTGGAGACAGCTGCGATCCCTGGGACTCGGGAGGGAGGGGCCGGAGAGTCCGTAGGATCGCTGTGCTTGATCCTCCGGGTTAGCATATTGTATGTTCTTAGATGTTGGTAATGTGCTCAGAATCGCACGTCTGCTCTTATCTCAGCTATTATGCAGGCAACTTAACAATTATGAAACTCGTTCTATTAGCCTCGTAACTATGAATGCTTGAAACCTGCTCTATTCTTATCTTTATGTACCACAGCGATACATTGTCTTATACTGTCTCCTTCAACAAATGTACTCTTTGTAAGTCGCTTTGGATAAAAGCGCCTGCCAAATGCCCTAAACGTAAATGTACTCATAGGAATCTCTCTCTCTCTCTCTATGTATTTCCTTACATGATGCAGACACACACAGAAGACACACACACACATAAGCTTCTCACCTGTTGCGATCCCCTGCAGTCACGCTATAAAGGTGGTTGGCAGCCCCATCTGCACACGCTCTGATGAGGGCTAGGAGAGAGAGAGAGAGAGAGAGAGAGAGAGAGAGAGAGAGAGAGAGAGAGAGAGAGAGAGAATATCAACATTTTAAAATGTGTGGAAAAAGAAAAAGCCCACCACACTCAGGGTTCCTATGAAGTGTAAGTGGACCAAGGACACACGTCCTCTTCTCTCCATTAGTCTGCTAAAGCTGTATTATGTTTCCTATTGACTGGTACTGGGGAAGTAAGACTATTTAGAGTGTGCACTCGTGTGAGAGAGACTCCCGTCTTCTTTTTATTCTTCTTCTTGCCTCTCTTGGTTCAGTTTCTGCTGCAGCTTTTTGCAGTTCACAAATCGTATGCTCGTTCACAGCCCCGACTGAACACACATAGATTTTCCTTTTACTTTTGATTAGAAATTGTTCTTGTTCCATGTTAGGAGGGGTGTTGCATTTAAAAACTCTGGGTAAGACTTCAAAAGGAGCGTGGTGTTGTTTAACCACCGCACAGCTATTAGCAAAGAGACCTCTCACCTCCACTTTCAAAGAGCTGTCTGTCTGTGGGCACATGGTGTGTGTGTGTGTGTGTGTGTCTTTCGCTCCTCGTAATATTGAGGCCGTTACAAAATACATAATTCAGGAGAGAGAGAGAGAGAGATGGAATCCAATGGAATACAACCTCCATAAAGATCGTCAATCACCTGTCAATCCATCTTTATTATTATTATTATTTTTTATTATCTTTTAATTTTTTTCTTTTTATTGTATTTTGTTATTATTGTATATATTTAGTATTTTAGTATTTTTTTATATATATATTTTATATTATATATATATTTATTTAATTTTTTTTTAAGTTTACTTACTTTATAGACCTGTATATATTTTGTTCTTTATAAGTATACTTTAGAAACTCAAAGAAACTCAAAACTGCAATATTGCAGCCTTGTGTACACATTTCTTTATTATAGAATATCTGCAATTGCACATTGGAAATGAGATTTGTTTTGTTTTTGTTATATTTACCACCCGCTTTGGCAATGTAAATGTATGTTTCCCATGCCAATAAAGCTCGTTAAATTGAATTTTTTTTTACATTGAATTGAATTGAGAGAGAGCAAGAGAAAAATGTCAATAAGTATATAGTATGTATATAATGATATCAGGATAAGAATTAGCTTTATTTGTCTTAGTTTTTATAAAGAAGGAATGTGCTATTGTGAAATTGGTGCATAACATTGAACATTAAACAGAGAGTAATAGTATACAATTTCCAAAAAAAAATAAATATATATATATAAATATATATAAATAAAAAAAGGTACAATTTAAATAAAAGAAAAGATGTGCGTTAATGTAACGCAATATGCAATATGCATATACTATATATATATATACATATATACAGTATATATACATGTATATATACATATATATATATATAGTATATATAGCACAAGGTCTAAACGGTGTCAGTGTGAAAAAGCATTTCAACACACTTGAATGTTGCTTTCGTTGGGTTCGGGCCTCCAACTTTAACCAACTTCCCCGACTATGTGCTCCATATATCGTTAAAATGTGTCCACAGACACACAGACACACACACACACACAAATAAAATAAATAAAATACAACGGTATGTTAAATGTGAGGGAAAAACTTTTACTTTTACATATGCAAGTTTTCATTCAGCAAATGTATGGCATACGCTCGCAATACTATTTAAAAAACATTTCCACAAGTCTTCTCTGCTGTCAGGGGATCAGGCAAGTAATTAAAAATGTGATTTTGACGCTTAGCTTATTATTTTGCATGAAACACCATCATTACAATGAACTCTCCTGGGGATCACACAGGGGAAGAACAACGGAGAGGGTGTGTGAGTGTGGGTGTACATGTGAGCGTGTGTGCATGTGCCTGTGTGCACATGTGAGTGTGTGCGTGTGTGAGTCTGTGTGCATGCATGTTTGTGTGCATGTGTGTGCATGTGTGTGAAAGTGTGTGTGTGTGTGTGTGTGTGTGTGTGTGTGTGTGTGTGTGTCGTGTGTGTGTGTGTGTGTGAGAGAGGAGAGAGACACAAGAGAGAGAGAGTGGGGGCATGTGTGCATGAGTTGTCACACAAGCATCTTTTCACTTTTCACCCGAGATTGATGCAAATCAGGTAACAAATACAACACTTATAAGGTGCTGAAAAATACAAAAACACTGCTTTTATTCACGCCCACCTGCTCGTGGATGCGTGGCGATGTTAAGGCGCGTAGAGGTGTGGAATGTAAGTCATTATTTCTGACAAAGTGCAAAGGGACTGAGGAACTTTCTTGTATCTTTTCAATCCAATTAATAACCTGAAGTGGAAACAAATACATGCTGCGCTAGCGACGCTTGCCGCGCGCAGATGCATACGCATATGTGTGCAGCACACACGCAATCCCATATCAGGGGAAGATGCTTCTCTCGAGTGTGATTTGTGCTTGTGTATTATCCCTTGTTTTTCCATTCCTTTTTATTTATACCACATGCACATACTGTACATGTTGCTGCACACAAACACACACTGTTCTGTCCTATTCATTATTCACTTGTTCATTATTCACACGCCCTCCCTCCCCATCCCCCCTTTGGTCCGACCACGCACCTGCACAACCCCCGCCCCCCCCACCCCACCCACACACAATGGCTGCTTTAAACATGGCGACGACCGAGGCCCAGATTCACCTCACCACCGAAGCCTGCCCTCTTGTCCCCACCTCAAGTCATGTTACTCCCTTTCCTTGCCACTCCCCTTCCCAAAACTCTCAGAGACCTTCCAATGGCGAGAATCAGTACAACACGTGATACAATCATTAAAAATCACTGGATAACCCGTGTGTTGCAACAGATAATATCAAACGGCGAACACTGAGAAGGCACGCAAGCACACTTGCACACGCTTGCATGTGAACACACACACAAAACTCTCTCTCTCTCTGTCTCTCTCTTTCTGTCCACCACACATTTTTACAAAGTGAAACCGCGAGGGGATGGGATCGTGGGATTGCGTCGAGTATTAACAAGACCTGGGACCCCCAGTGATCCCCACCGATTCCCACCCCCTATGGACACTATACTACATGTTATATTAATGTAACCCAGGTCCCAAATAATAATAATGCGTTATGGTATGATATGTTATAATCTGTTATGTTATGATAAGTTATTATCTGTTATGGTATCTGTTGACATGCGATGGTAACTCGGTATGGTAACCGACAGCCAATCAGAGCGCGCCCTGCATTAGAAAGACTGCAGGTGCAAGCGATTAGCAGGGAAGAAACCGGCGCTGCTGCGGAAACGGCGCTGCTGATGCGGAAACGGGCTGCTGCAGATGAACAGAGCTGCTGCTGCGAAACCGGCGCTGCTGCTGAGGAACGGAGCTGCTGCTGAGGAACGGAGCTGCTGCTGCGGAAACGGCGCTGCTGCGGAGACGGAGCTGCTGCAGATGTCCGCCGCGCCGGTGTTGTAGAGCGATCAGGTGAATGGAAGTGGTTGAGCTGGGGAAACTTGATGGCGAGCTAACCGAACCCAGTCCAGGACCCGAGCCCAGCAGGAATCGTCCGTGTCCCGCCAGCGTGGTAGGACCAAACTGCGGAAACTCCTCCGCCATTTCCTCGCATACACGCACACTTGGCCCAGCACACACCCATTCCCCTTTCGACTGACTTTTCCCCGACGGACTATGGACAACTGTCCTTGACTATTCCCTTGTGCTGGGAAAATGGACTTGTAACTGTGCGGCGGTATGAAGAGGAAGAGCACCTGGGATTACTAATTTCCGTATTTATTTGGTGTGTTTTGTGTGGTTGATTATACTAAATTCATTTTGTATGGCCATAGGTTGTTTTGTTTATTTTGTTTTGGGTGTTGGGTTTCTTTATTTTGCTAAATACATGGTACCTAACTATGAACTTTGCTGTCTCCTGAGTCATCCTTAAACCCTGTCATCACGTGTAATCATTCCTCCTTCCTGTAACCTAAATCTTCTGACCCCTAGTCCATGCTAAAATGTCCAGCTACCATAGCTGTTACAGGAAAGTAGAGTAATGGTATGCTACATTAACATTTAACCCCACTGATTCCCAGCCCCCATGAACACTACTGCGTTACATTAACGCACATCTTTTCTTTAAATTGCACCTTTTTATTGCTTACTTTTTACATTTAAATGTCTCCACACATTCCTTGTTTGCAAAAACGAAGGCAATAAAGATGTTTCTGTTTCTGAGTAACACACACACCACATCTACAGTCCACCGTGAAGAGCGTACGGAACATTGTGCTGATCAGCGGCTCCAGTTAACAGAGAGTGCTGTTCAATTTAGCCTCTAATGGGCAACGCCATCAAACCACATTCCCCCGCAACAGAGTGAGAGAGCCAAACAAAGAGCCAGGCAGAGAGAGAGAGAGAGAGAAGAGAGAGAGAGGCTAAAGAGCGAGACGAGGGGTCTCTGAAGCACGGGGAGGATGAGGGCCTCACGCCCACCACAGCCGCTCTGCATAACTTCTACTGTGATCAAGGTCTCTGCTGCTTTGCTCCCTGCAATCCCTGTCACATCTGTCACCTCTTCCTGCTCCCAGAGGTGGAGGTGACGGTGGTGGTGGTGGTGGGGGATTGGGGGGGAGATCAGAGGAACCCCGAGTGGTGTGTGCATGCGTGTGCGTGTGTGTGTGTGTGTGTGTGTGTGAGAGAGACACCTGTGCATCTGTATGACAGCGGAGACCTGGTTGATATGCCTCCAGGTGAATAGCCATCTGGAGAATCTAACACCTCCTCCCGCGAAACAAACATACGCACACACACACACACACACACACACACACACACACACACACACACACACACACACACACACACACACACACACACACACACACACACACACACACACACACACACCACACACACACACACACGCCCCCCCCCCCCCCCACCACCCCTGACATCTGCCTATCATTCAAACATCATTAAAAATGCATGCTGCCAGCCACGTCTCGGTGAGGCTTGGTAAACTTGCTACCCGCGTGTTTACCCCCCAACTGCCAGAGATGTGAGATCTGCCACTCACATGCAATGAATGTCATCCCATTAGGAAGTTTGTGGTGTCACCCCCCCCCCCCCCCCCCGCCAGTACAACGACATGAGTGCCTATGCCGTTCAACCCCCGCCCTCTTTATTTACTTGGAGCACACTTTTTTCGTCACAAATAAATATCGCAGGGATATTGAGATTGGTATTAGTTTGGTATGTTGTTTGAACCACAAAACTTCTTCTTCTTATTATTATTATTATTAAAGAAACTGTCACATCTGGCACATTTGTATTTTTTGTTATTAATAAATTATAATATGCGTGTGGGAATCCTTTTCAACAAGTAGGTTAATTTTGTCAGACATGTCCTCTGGGCGAGTGGTGATGCTGTGTGAACAGAAAGCAAAGAGACAAGCTCTTCCTACTGACATGAGAGGCGACGTCTTGACTGACTTGCATTTGGAGACATGAATAAATAAAAAGGTTTGATTCGACTGATGGAAGAATCAGTCGATTTCACCGCTGATTGCAGACGGAAAACTGAGGAGGAGGCTCAGGAGGAGCTTCAAGACCAAAAATATGTTTCTTTGGGGTTAGGGTTAGGGTTAGTGTTAACAGAAAATAGTCAATCACATGTTATTATTTCAGTTACAGCCCCTCCCTCCAATTAATTAATCATGCTGACTCCAAATCTAGACCTATATCCCATGATGCATTGTGATTCCCATTTTCATCAGATTCATCCAACACAAACGCTGATCGATGGTTCACTCAATAAGAATTGGGTTGGAACTGGCACACTATCTATCAGCAACTTGCAAGTGTCCCATTTTATATACTGTTGTGTGCTTGGGGTCTCACAACAAGCTAATCAGGAAGGCAGGGTCCATTATTGGACTGTTTTGCTCATCCTGGAACTGTAGGATGAGCAAAACTGCAAAGAACAGGTGTCCATTCAGGGTCCTGTCTAAAAATGGATGGATGGAGCCATCACCAGATTTTAAATCAGAATTATACTTCTCTGTACAACACATTCCCTCCGAACAGCCGTTCTCTGGGCAAGAGACAACCATTTTGTGTGTGGGATCCTTGCTGCGTTGTGTAGTACTGACGTGCCCGCCTGCCTGAGGAATAGTAATGTAATCAACAGCAGAGACATGTCACTAATACAGAATCCTCCATCAAAATGATGTGGCAACTCCTCCTGAGTCTGGGGCGTTTCACAGCAAGGCCACGGCTATGTTGGGTTTGTT
>PIJE02000020.1:617956-625183 GCA_002895965.2 Coryphaenoides rupestris
CTTCCAGACCCCTCAGAAAGTGCGGCGACAGCGCGCTCTGAGCCTACTGGCACACGCCCGTGTTTTTTTTATTTAGTTTCCGGAAAAAAGTCACGGTCTGCTGCGCTCGTCTGGGGTTCCTGTTGTTTTTTGCTTCTTGCCCACTGCACCTTTTAGCCAATTAATGCTGTTCATCGACTTCAGCTCAGCATTCAACACCATCATCCCCTCCAAACTCATCTCCAAACTTGGTGACCTTGTGGAAACCAAGAACCTTGACATTAACCCCTCTATCTGTAACTGGATACTGGACTTCCTAACCAACAGACCCCAGTCTGTTAGGTTAGACAATCTCACCTCCTCCACCCTCATCCTGAACACCAGTGTCCCACAGGGCTGTGTGCTGAGCCCCCGCCTCTACTTCCTCTTCACCCACGACTGCACTCCTATACATGGCACCAACACCATCATCAAGTTTGCCGACGACACAACGGTGGTGGGCCTCATCAAAAACAACGATGAGGCAGCCTACAGGGAGGAGCACCTGGTGGCGTGGTGCGCCGACAACAACCTGGCCCTCAACACCAAGAAAACCAAGGAGCTCATCGTGAACTTCAGGAAGACCAGAGCTGGCACCAGTGTTAATTTCGTTTACGAAATGTTTGACAAAAAATATGCGTTAACGACCTTTTTCCCATGACTAAGACGTGACGTTGACGTGACGAAAACGGATCTTTGAAAATAAAAACTGTGACAAAATCTATTTTTACTTTCGTTGACGAGACGAGACGAAAATGTTCGTGGTGGACGAACGGACATTCAAAATTGAATGAATTATTAAAGAGTTTGGTTCCAAAACGCGATAAGTGACATTTAAAAAAAAATTGAGTTCTCGCCACCAGGAGTTTGCCATTTGATCACTATTCAAAGTTCTACATTCAATTTCCGCAAAACGCGACAACCGGCTAGTTTCTCTGCATTATATTATTATATTATTATATTATTATATTATTCCCTTTCTTTCCAAACTGTGATAAACGCCACGGCAGATTTTCAGCAGACTCAGATATATCCGCTCGGCCAATCACAGCGCGCCATTCCCGTGACGTCACTAGCCTAGTGACAGCGGTCAAAGTCCTGTCAGAGACAACACACACATATCGTAAGAGATTTTAAGTGAAATTATTCATTGAATGAAATAATGAATAACTTTGATGGAACAGAGGAGCCGGTGGTTGTTTCTACAGTGGGAAAAAAACAAACCATCAAAAGATCATCATAGACGGGAGAATGTGAAGAAAATGCGAGATTCTGGCGGTGGTCGCTGGACCTTATTAAGACGCAGAAGCGCCTGGTCCTGTTCAACTTTAGTTGAATGAGCGTAGAAACACTGGACGTTTTGATCAAGATCACCAGCAATGAGTTTATCACCGTGACTACAGTCCGTCTTCTTGGTGTGTGTGTTGCCGGCGATTTCTTGCACACACACACACACACACACACACACACACACACACACACACACACACACACACACACACACACACACACACACACCAATAAGACGGACTGTAGTCACGCTGATCAGCTCATTGCTGGTGATCTTGATCAAAACGTCTTTCTACGCTCATTCAAGTAAAGTTGAACAGGACCAGGCGCTTCTGCATCTTATAACAGTTAATAAGGTCCAGCGAGGAGGGCGGGGGGGGGGCAGGCGCGCATTGTCGGGTTTTTATCAATCAGATGAATGCATCAAATCGTCGCGCAGTATGTCGATCTATGCAATACATCATTAGAAGGATACCCGGTCTGTTGTTCACAGCAGTTCCGGTCATCTTATTTTTTAAATGTGACTAAAACTAGACGAAAATTTTCTGAGTTTCCGTCGACGAAAACTAGACGAAAACTAAGAAGGATAAAAATGACTAAATGTGACTAAAACTAATATGCATTTTCGTCTAAAGACTAAGACTAAGACTAAATCTAAAACAGCTGCCAAAATTAACACTGGCTGGCGTGCACGCCCCCCTCCTCATCAACGGAGCAGAGGTCGAGCGTGTCTCCAGCTTAAAATTCCTGGGGGTCCACATCTCCGAGGACCCTCAACACCGCCTCACTGGTCAAGAAGGCTCACCAGCGTCTCTTCTTCCTGAGGAGACTGAGGAAAGCCCACCTGTCCCCTCAAATTCTGGTGAACTTCTACCGGTGTGCCATTGAAAGCATACTCACCAACTGCATCACAGTGTGGTACGGCAACTGCACTGTTTCAGACCGGAAAGCGCTGCAGAGGGTGGTGAAAGCCGCCCAACGCATCATCGGATTACCACTCCCTGCAATAGAGACTACCCAACACAAACGGTGTCTGAGGAAGTCACGTAGCATTGTCAGAGAGACCTCTCACCCCAGCCATGGACTGTTTGCCCTCCTTCTCTCTGGGAGGCGCTACAGGAACCTTCGTTCCAAGACAAGCATGCTCAGGAACAGCTTCTTCCCCTCAGCTGTCATCTCCCTGAACTCTGTACCACAATGACAGCCCCCCCCCACCTTGCCTATACTCTAGGCTCCGCTGTCCACCGTACGAACTCTGAACTCACAACTAACTACCTTACCTATAGTTTACACATTTATTGTTTACATCCGTATATATATATATATATATGTATTTATTTATCCGTATATATATTTATTTATCCGTATATATATATATATATATTTATTACTATGCACTTTACTGCCTCATTTGCACTCTGGTTAGATGCCAACTTATTTTCGCTGTACTGTACTTGTGCTGTGCAATGACAATACATTTTAATCTAATCTAATTAAAAGACAAGACTGGCCCTCCCCCACCCATACCCTCACTCCTCCTCCTCCTCCTCCACCTTGTTTTCCCACCTCCTCCTCCTCATCCATCTACTCCTCTTCTTCCTTCTCTGGAATGCTGTGTGACTTTCTGTCTGGAAACGACCTTGGCTGCGCTATGCGAGACTTTCCAATTTATTTTTCTTCTTTTTTTGTCAGCGTCACAGCGATGACACCACAGTTTCTCATGACAAACAAAGTGATTTCCACACACGCACCACACACACACACACGCACACGCACACACACAGGCACACACACACACACACATACGCACACACAGGCACCAGTCCCCAGCTAGGCCCCCTAAAGAGCTGCATCCATTAAAGGGCGTTCCAGGGCAGTGGACAAGGTGAAGTAGCTACTAATAGGCCCAGAACCACCACAGCTAAAGACGATGAATGCATCTGAAGCTATTATGCGGGGAGGGTGTGCCATGGGTGTGTGTCATGTAGGAAAAATAATTGGCCCCTTTCTAAGTGTCCAAATTGTCAGATTGTCTTCTTCTCCCTTGTCTGCTTGTCCGATTATCCTGCAACCTGCATTGCTTTTGGGGCTCCAAAAGTGGAATGATAAATGTGGAAAGGTCACGTTGGAAATGGGAAAACAATGGAGGGAAACGTCAGACAAGGAGTCCTTGGGCCTGAGTGTCTATTTGGACATGTGAGGAACGTGGATGTCATTTTTTTAGGTGCAATTAGGCGCTCTCTTCTTGGTGATGGACATTCTGATTCCATTGTTTCACCCACTACTTCTGAATACCACGTGAAGTGGACCCACATACAGTATGTTGCAGAGCTATATATATGTCTATATACAGGAGAGAGAGAGAGAGAGAGAGAGAGAGAGAGAGAGAGAGAGAGAGAGGAGAGAGAGAGAGAGAGAGAGAGAGAGAGAGAGAGAGAGAGAGAGAGAGAGAGAGAGAGAGAGAGAGAGAGAGAGAGAGAGAGAGAGAGAGAGAGAGAGAGAGAGAGAGAGAGAGAGAGAGAGAGAGAGAGAGAGAGAGAGAGAGAGAGAGAGAAATTTGATGATTAACCTGTTCAGAAAAAGCTAAAAGAAATGTCTGCCGTAGCATATTACCGCATTTAGCCTGAAGTATCATTATTTTCCTTCTTCTATTCAGTTAATGTGCATTCACTTGAAACGTGTTCATCGTGGTCCTCTCCATTGTGTTCCTCTGGGGCTTGGGTGGCCAACCAGTCAGAGACGAAGAGCCAATTTTTTTCACTGTGCTACTGCAAAGAGCCACATCATTCATACACACATGAACATCTCTTCCTGTCACACACACCAATAGCATTTCTTAGCCGTATCTAGTTGTTGGGGGTTGCTCCGAGCACCCCCCCCCCGGGAGGCGCTGTCTCGGTGCTCGTCGCGCGCCTCACGGTAGCGTTATTGCTCCGAATTAACGGAGCACCCCCCGGGAGACACTGACTCGGTGCCCGTCGCGCGCCTCACAGTATCGTCATTGCGCATCCTTGGCGCAACATCTGTGATAACGCGTTAACTTTGACAGCCTTTTAAAAAAAAAAATTTGATATGAACGTAAGAGCCGGTGACCTGTGGAAACCAAGAACCTTGACATTAACCCCTCTGTCTGTAACTGGATACTGGACTTCCTAACCAACAGACCCCAGTCTGTTAGGTTAGACAATCTCACCTCCTCCACCCTCATCCTGAACACCGGCGTCCCGCAGGGCTGTGTGCTGAGCCCCCTCCTCTACTCCCTCTTCACCCACGACTGCACTCCTATACATGGCACCAACACCATCATCAAGTTTGCAGACGACACAACGGTGGTGGGCCTCATCAAAAACAACGATGAGGCAGCCTACAGGGAGGAGGTCCAGCACCTGGTGGCGTGGTGCGCCGACAACAACCTGGCCCTCAACACCAAGAAAACCAAGGAGCTCATCGTGGACTTCAGGAAGACCAGAGCTGGACCAGTGTTAATTTCGTTAACGAAATGTTTGACGAAAAATATGCGTTAACGACCTTTTTCCCATGACTAAGACGTGACGTTGACGTGACGAAAACGGATCTTTGAAAATAAAAACTGTGACTAAATCTATTTTTACTTTCGTTGACGAGACGAGACGAAAATGTTCGTGGTGGACTAACGGACATTCAAAATTGAATGAATTATTAAAGAGTTTGGTTCCAAAACGCGATAAGCGCCATTTAAAAAAGTTCTCGCCACCAGGAGTTTGCCATTTGATCACTATTCAAAGTTCTACATTCAATTTCCGCAAAACGCGACAACCGGCTAGTTTCTCTGCATTATATTATTATATTATTATATTATTATTATATTATTCCCTTTCTTTCCAAACTGTGATAAACGCCACGACAGATTTTCAGCAGACTCAGATATATCCGCTCGGCCAATCACAGCGCGCCATTCCCGTGACTTAACTAGCCTAGTGACAGCTGTCAAAGTCCTGTCAGAGACAACACACACATATCGTAAGAGATTTTAAGTGAAATTATTCATTGAATGAAATAATGAATAACTTTGATGGAACAGAGGAGCCGGTGGTTGTTTCTACAGTGGGAAAAAAACAAACCATCAAAAGATCATCATAGACGGGAGAATGTGAAGAAAATGCGACATTCTGGCGGTGGTCGCTAGACCTTATTAAGACGCAGAAGCGCCTGGTCCTGTTCAACTTTAGTTGAATGAGCGTAGAAACACTGGACGTTTTGATCAAGATCACCAGCAATGAGTTGATCAGCGTGACTACAGTCCGTCTTCTTGGTGTGTGTGTTGCCGGCGATTTCTTACACACACACACACACACACACACACACACACACACACACACACACACACACACACACACACACACACACCAATAAGACGGACTGTAGTCACACTTATCAACTCATTGCTGGTGATCTTGATCAAAACGTCCAGTCTTTCTACGCTCATTCAAGTAAAGTTGAACAGGACCAGGCGCTTCTGCGTCTTATAACAGTTAATAAGGTCCAGCGAGGGGGGGGGGCAGGCGCGCATTGTCGGGTTTTTATCAATCAGATGAATGCATCAAATCGTCGCGCAGTATGTCGATCTATGCAATACATCATTAGAAGTATACCCGGTCTGTTGTTCACAGCAGTTCCGGTCATCTTATTTTTTAAATGTGACTAAAACTAGACTAAAATTTTATGAGTTTTCGTCGACGAAAACTAGACGAAAACTAAGAAGGATAAAAATGACTAAATGTGACTAAAACTAATATGCATTTTCGTCTAAAGACTAAGACTAAGACTAAATCTAAAATAGCTGCCAAAATTAACACTGGCTGCACGTATTCTTGGTTTCCACAAGGTCACCAAGTTTGGAGATGAGTTTGGAGGGGATGATGGTGTTGAATGCTGAGCTGAAGTCGATGAACAGCATTAATTGGCTAAAAGGTGCAGTGGGCAAGAAGCAAAAAACAACAGGAACCCCAGACGAGCGCAGCAGACCGTGACTTTTTTCCGGAAACTAAATAAAAAAAACACGGGCGTGTGCCAGTAGGCTCAGAGCGCGCTGTCGCCGCACTTTCTGAGGGGTCTGGAAGGGGCTACCAAGTGCAAAAACACAGAGAAAGAAACGGGGACACAAAAACATGTGTGCCGATGAGCACAGGCGCCGACACCCAAGGTACAACTAAGGTACGCTCATTTCCTCCAATGAAATACACGTACATTTCCGATATGATGCAATGGGATTAATGGGGTAGGTTGTACGTAGGATGGAGTCAAATTCTGATTCCCAGGGGGTGCAGAAATTTGATAGTCAATTTGCTAGTAAACAACAACACACCTGGAAATAATACAGCATAACGAAGGCACAGGTGCCACATTTTGAGGACCGTGCACGCGGCATGTTGAGTTGACGACTAATCCTCGGGCGATCACAATGGGTCTCTGGCTGTCTGGTGTACGCGGACACGAGCGCGTCGGTAGCTTCATTAATTTTCCCCGGTAACCATGCAACCGCGGTGAAAGATGTACACTTCAGATGAGCACTCAGAGGACTGGAGTGATCATGTGATACTGCCGTCGATGGTCTGCTGGTGAGTCGGTGGGGGGTTTTCCAGGCTGATTGTGGTACTTATTATTGATTGTCTTTTGTTTTGCTGTGTGTATGTGTATGTGTGTATGTGTGTGCTTGGGAACAAGAGACTGACACCTACGACCTACACTGTACGATGTCCTTGCACAGCCCCCGACGTGTTCATGTATAAACATCCGGTAACAGATACAGAACGATACAGAAATTACGTGAAAATTCAGGGCGAAAACACTTTCAATCACACACACACACACACACACACACGCACACACACACATTGGACAGAGAGAGTATGATGTACACCGTGGGGAGACAGACAGTAA